>OX387433.1:7124927-7368169 GCA_947563755.1 Lochmaea crataegi | reverse complement strand
TGTAAAATTGTCCCCTCTATCGATTGGTGAAGACTAGAACGTTCTAGCTTTCCTATTAGTCGAGTTATGAGTATTTTTTGTTTTGAAAAGTGGATTTTCGAAAATTTCATGACTCTATTTTAAGGCTAAATAATTATTTTATCACAAAACTGATTGTGCCAGTCGTTTTTTTTTTGGCCAAAAAAAACCCTCTTTACGAATTTTTGGCATTTTTTATTTTTTTTGTCGAAAATTTAGAACAAAGGGGGTAAGCTATGGAAATATTTTGCGATACAAATTGATTTTTTCTAACTCCCTTAATCCTCGGAAATATGGACCCAAAATTCACTAACATATGTAAAATTGTCCCCTCTATCGATTGGTGAAGACTAGAACGTTCTATCTTTTCTATTAGTCGAAGTTATGAGTATTTTTTGTTTTGAAAAGTGGATTTTTCGAAAATTTCATGACTCTATTTTAAGGCTAAATAATGATTTTATCACAAAACTGATTGTGCCAGTCGATTTTTCGACCAAAAAACCCCTCTTTACGAATTTTTAGCATTTTTTATAATTTTTTTGTCGAAAATTTAGAACAAAGGGGGTAGCCATGGAAATATTTTGGCGATACAAATTGATTTTTCTAACTCCCTTAATCCTTGGTAATATGGACTTAAAATTCACTAAAATATGTAAAAATTGTCCCCTCTATCGTTTGGTGAAGACTAGAACGTTCTATCTTTCCTATTAGTCGAGTTATGAATATTTTTTGTTTTGAAAAGTGGATTTTCGAAAATTTCATGACTCTATTTTAAGGCGAAATAATGATTTTATCACAAAACTGATTGTGCCAGTTGATTTTTCGACCCAAAAAACCCATTTTACGAATTTTTAGCATTTTTTATAATTTTTTTGTCGAAAATTTAGAACAAAGGGGGTAGCTATGGAAATATTTTGCGATACAAATTGATTTTTTCTAACTCCCCTTAATCCTCGGAAATATGGACCCAAAATTCACTAACATATGTAAAATTGTCCCCTCTATCGATTGGTGAAGACTAGAACGTTCTATCTTTTCTATTAGTCGAGTTATGAGTATTTTTTGTTTTGAAAAGTGGATTTTCGAAAATTTCATGATCTATTTTAAGGCTAAATAATGATTTTATCCCAAAACTGATTGTGCCAGTCGATTTTTCGACCCAAAAAACCCCTCTTTACGAATTTTTAGCATTTTTTATAATTTTTTTGTCGAAAATTTGAGAACAAAGGGGGTAGCCATGGAAATATTTTGCGATACAAATTGATTTTTCTAACTCCCTTAATCCTTGGTAATATGGACTTAAAATTCACTAAAATATGTAAAATTGTCCCCTCTATCGTTTGGTGAAGACTAGAACGTTCTATCTTTCCTATTAGTCGAGTTATGAATATTTTTTGTTTTGAAAAGTGGATTTTCGAAAATTTCATGACTCTATTTTAAGGCGAAATAATGATTTTATCACAAAACTGATTGTGCCAGTTGATTTTTCGACCCAAAAAACCCATTTTTACGAATTTTTAGCATTTTTTATAATTTTTTTGTCGAAAATTTAGAACAAAAGGGGGTAGCTATGGAAATATTTGCGATACAAATTGATTTTTTCTAACTCCCTTAATCTCGAAATATGGACCCAAAATTCACTAACATATGTAAATTGTCCCCTCTATCGATTGGTGAAGACTAGAACGTTCTATCTTTTCTATAGTCGAGTTATGAGTATTTTTTGTTTTGAAAAGTGGATTTTCGAAAATTTCATGACTCTATTTTAAGGCTAAATAATGATTTTATCCCAAAACTGATTGTGCCAGTCGATTTTTCGACCCAAAAAACCCCTCTTTACGAATTTTTAGCATTTTTATAATTTTTTTGTCGAAAATTTAGAACAAAGGGGGTAGCTATGGAAATATTTTGCGATACAAATTGATTTTTTTCTAACTCCCTTAATCCTTGGTAATATGGACTTAAAATTAACTAAAATATGTAAAATTGTCCCCTCTATCATCGATTGGTGAAGACTAGAACGTTCTATCTTTCCTATTTGTCGAGTTATGAGTATTTTTTGTTTTGAAAAGTGGATTTCGAAAATTTCATGACTATATTTTAAGGCTAAATAATGATTTTATCACAAAACTGATTGTGCCAGTCGATTTTTCGGCCCAAAACACCCCTTTTTACGAATTTTTAGCATTTTTTATAATTGTTTTTGTCGAAAATTTAGAACAAAGGGAGTTAGCTATGGAAATATTTTGCGATACAAATTGATTTTTTCTAACTCCCTTAATCCTCGGAAATATGGACCCAAAATTCACTAAAATATGTAAAATTGTCCCCTCTATCGATTGGTGAAGACTAGAACGTTCTATCTTTCCTATTTGTCGAGGTTTTGAGTATTTTTTGGTTTTGAAAAGTGGATTTTCGAAAACTTCATGACTCTATTTTAAGGCGAAATAATGATTTTATCACAAAACTGATTGTGCCAGTCGATTTTTCGGCCCAAAAAACCCCCTTTCACGAATTTTTAGCATTTTTTATAATTTTTTGTCGAAAATTTAGAACAAAGGGGGTCGCTATGGAAATATTTTGCGATACAAATTGATTTTTTCTAACTCCCTTAATCCTTGGTAATATGGACTTAAAATTCACTAACATATGTAAAATTGTCCCCTCTATCGATTGGTGAAGACTAGAACGTTCTATCTTTTCTATTAGTCGAGTTATGAGTATTTTTTGTTTTGAAAAGTGGATTTTCGAAATTTCATGACTTTATTTGAAGGCGAAATATTGATTTATCACAAAACTGATTGTGCCAGTCGATTTTTTCGGCCCAAAAACCCCTCTTTACGGATTTTTAGCAATTTTTATTTTTTTTTGTCGAAAATTTAGAACAAAGGGGTAGGTATAGAAATATTTTGCGATACAAATTGCTTTTTTCTAACTCCCTTAATCCCTTGGTAATATAGACCCAAAATTCACTAAAATATGTAAAATTGTCCCCTCTATCGATTGGTGAAGACTAGAACGTTCTATCTTTTCTATTAGTCGAGTTATGAGTATTTCTTGTTTTGAAAAGTGGATTTTCGAAAACTTCATGACTCTATTTTAAGGCGAAATAATGATTTTATCACAAAACTGATTGTGCCAGTCGATTTTTCGACCCAAAAAACCCCTCTTTACGAATTTTTAGCATTTTTAATAATTTTTTTGTCGAAAATTTAGAACAAAGGGGGTAGCTATGGAAATATTTTGCGATACAAATTGATTTTTTCTAACTCCCTTAATCCTCGGAAATATGGACCCAAAATTCACTAAAATATGTAAAATTGTCCCCTCTATCGATTGGTGAAGACTAGAACGTTCTATCTTTCCTATTTGTCGAGTTATGAGTATTTTTTGTTTTGAAAAGTGGATTTTCGAAAATTTCATGACTATATTTTAAGGCTAAATAATGATTTTATCACAAAACTGATTGTGCCAGTCGATTTTTCGGCCCAAAAAACCCCTTTTTACGAATTTTTAGCATTTCTTATAATTTTTTTGTCGAAAATTTAGAACAAAGGGGGTTAGCTATGGAAATATTTTGCGATACAAATTGATTTTTTCTAACTCCCTTAATCCTCGGAAATATGGACCCAAAATTCACTAAAATATGTAAAATTGTCCCCTCTATCGATTGGTGAAGACTAGAACGTTCTATCTTTCCTATTTGTCGAGTTATGAGTATTTTTTGTTTTGAAAAGTGGATTTTCGAAAATTTCATGACTCTATTTTAAGGCGAAATAATGATTTTATCACAAAACTGATTGTGCCAGTCGATTTTTCGGCCCAAAAAAACCCTTTTTACGAATTTTTAGCATTTTTTATAATTTTTTTGTCGAAAATTTAGAACAAAGGGGTAGGTATAGAAATATTTTGCGATACAAATTGCTTTTTTCTAACTCCCTTAATCCTTGGTAATATGGACTTAAAATTCACTAACATATGTAAAATTGTCCCCTCTATCGATTGGTGAAGACTAGAACGTTCTATCTTTTCTATTAGTCGAGTTATGAGTATTTTTTGTTTTGAAAAGTGGATTTTCGAAAATTTCATGACTCTATTTTAAGGCTAAATAATGATTTTATCACAAAACTGATTGTGCCAGTCGATTTTTCGACCCAAAAAACCCCTCTTTACGAATTTTTAGCATTTTTTATAATTTTTTTTCGAAAATTTAGAACAAAGGGGGTAGCTATGGAAATATTTTGCGATACAAATTGATTTTTTCTAACTCCCTTAATCCTCGAAAATATGGACCCAAAATTCACTAAAATATGTAAAATTGTCCCCTCTATCGATTGGTCAAGACTAAAACGTTCTATCTTTCCTATTTGTCGAGTTATGAGTATTTTTTGTTTTGAAAAGTGGATTTTCGAAAATTTCATGACTATATTTTAAGGCTAAATAATGATTTTATCACAAAACTGATTGTGCCAGTCGATTTTTTGGCCCAAAAAAATCCCTTTTTACGAATTTTTAGCATTTTTTATAATTTTTTTGTCGAAAATTTAGAACAAAGGGGTAGGTATAGAAATATTTTGCGATACAAATTGCTTTTTTCTAACTCCCTTAATCCTTGGTAATATGGACTTAAAATTCACTAACATATGTAAAATTGTCCCCTCTATCGATTGGTGAAGACTAGAACGTTCTATCTTTCCTATTTGTCGAGTTATGAGTGATTTTTGTTTTGAAAAGTGGATTTTCGAAAATTTCATGACTTTATTTGAAGGCGAAATAATGATTTTATCACAAAACTGATTGTGTCAGTTGATTTTTCGGCCCAAAAAACCCCTCTTTACGAATTTTTAGCATTTTTTATAATTTTTTTGTCGAAAAAGCTATGGAAATAGTTTGCGATACAAATTGATTTTTTCTAACTCCCTTAATCCTCGGAAATATGGACCCAAAATTCACTAGAATATGTAAAATTGTCCCCTCTATCGATTGGTGAAGACTAGAACGTTCTATCTTTCCTATTTGTCGAGTTATGAGTATTTTTTGTTTTGAAAAGTGGATTTTCGAAAATTTCATGACTCTATTTTAAGGCGAAATAATGATTTTATCACAAAACTGATTGTGTCAGTTGATTTTTCGGCCCAAAAAACCCCTCTTTACGAATTTTTAGCATTTTTTATAATTTTTTTGTCGAAAATTTAGAACAAAGGGGTGTATGGAAATATTTTGCGATACAAATTGATTTTTTCTAACTCCCTTAATCCTCGGAAATATGGTCCCAAATTTCACTAACATATGTAAAATTGTCCCCTCTATCGATTGGTGAAGACTAGAACGTTCTATCTTTCCTATTAGTCGAGTTATGAGTATTTTTTGTTTTGAAAAGTGGATTTTCGAAAATTTCATGACTCTATTTTAAGGCTAAATAATGATTTTATCACAAAACTGATTGTGCCAGTCGATTTTTCGGCCCAAAAAACCCCTCTCTACGAATTTTTAGCATTTTTTATAATTTTTTTGTCGAAAATTTAGAACAAAGGGGGTCGCTATGGAAATAGTTTGCGATACAAATTGATTTTTTCTAACTCCCTTAATCCTCGGAAATATGGACCCAAAATTCACTAAAATATGTAAAATTGTCCCCTCTATCGATTGGTGAAGACTAGAACGTTCTATATTTCCTATTTGTCGAGTTATGAGTATTTTTTGTTTTGAAAAGTGGATTTTCGAAAATTTCATGACTCTATTTTAAGGCGAAATAATGATTTTATCACAAAACTGATTGTGCCAGTCGATTTTTCGACCCAAAAAACCCCTCTTTACGAATTTATAGCATTTTTTATAATTTTTTTTCGAAAATTTAGAACAAAGGGGGTCGCTATGGAAATAGTTTGCGATACAAATTGATTTTTTCTAACTCCCTTAATCCTCGGAAATATGGACCCAAAATTCACTAGAATATGTAAAATTGTCCCCTCTATCGATTGGTGAAGACTAGAACGTTCTATCTTTCCTATTTGTCGAGTTATGAGTATTTTTTGTTTTGAAAAGTGGATTTTCGAAAATTTCATGACTCTATTTTAAGGCGAAATAATGATTTTATCACAAAACTGATTGTGCCAGTCGATTTTTCGGCCCAAAAAACCCCTCTCTACGAATTTTTAGCATTTTTTATAATTTTTTTGTCGAAAATTTAGAACAAAGGGGGTCGCTATGGAAATAGTTTGCGATACAAATTGATTTTTTCTAACTCCCTTAATCCTCGGAAATATGGACCCAAAATTCACTAAAATATGTAAAATTGTCCCCTCTATTGATTGGTGAAGACTAGAACGTTCTATCTTTCCTATTTGTCGAGTTATGAGTATTTTTTGTTTTGAAAAGTGGATTTTCGAAAATTTCATGAAGGCGAAATAATGATTTTATCACAAAACTGATTGTGCCAGTCGATTTTTCGACCCAAAAAACCCCTCTCTACGAATTTTTAGCATTTTTTATAATTTTTTTGTCGAAAATTTAGAACAAAGGGGGTCGCTATGGAAATAGTTTGCGATACAAATTGATTTTTTCTAACTCCCTTAATCCTCGGAAATATGGACCCAAAATTCACTAAAAGATGTAAAATTGTCCCCTCTATCGATTGGTGAAGACTAGAACGTTCTATCTTTCCTATTTGTCGAGTTATGAGTATTTTTTGTTTTGAAAAGTGGATTTTCGAAAATTTCATGACTCTATTTTAAGGCGAAATAATGATTTTATCACAAAACTGATGGTGCCAGTCGATTTTTCGGTCCAAAAAAACCCTTTTTACGAATTTTTATCATTTTTTATTATTTTTTTGTCGAAAATTTAGAACAAAGGGGGTTAGCTATGGAAATATTTTGCGATACAAATTGATTTTTGCCTAACGCCCTTAATCCTCGGAAATATGGACCCAAAATTCACTAAAATATGTAAAATTGTCCCCTCTATCGATTGGTGAAGACTAGAACGTTCTATCTTTCCTATTTGTCGAGTTATGAGTATTTTTTGTTTTGAAAAGTGGATTTTCGAAAATTTCATGACTCTATTTTAAGGCGAAATAATGATTTTATCACAAAACTGATGGTGCCAGTCGATTTTTCGGTCCAAAAAAACCCTTTTTACGAATTTTTATCATTTTTTATTATTTTTTTGTCGAAAATTTAGAACAAAGGGGGTTAGCTATGGAAATATTTTGCGATACAAATTGATTTTTGCCTAACGCCCTTAATCCTCGGAAATATGGACCCAAAATTCACTAAAATATGTAAAATTGTCCCCTCTATCGATTGGTGAAGACTAGAACGTTCTATCTTTCCTATTTGTCGAGTTTTGAGTATTTTTTGTTTTGAAAAGTGGATTTTGGAAAATTTCATGACTCTATTTGAAGGCGAAATAATGATTTTATCACAAAACTGATTGTGCCAGTCGATTTTTCGACCCAAAAAACCCCTCTTTACGAATTTTTAGCATTTTTTATAATTTTTTTGTCGAAAATTTAGAACAAAGGGGGTAGCTATGGAAATATTTTGCGATACAAATTGATTTTTTCTAACTCCCTTAATCCTCGGAAATATGGACCCAAAATTCACTCACATATGTAAAATTGTCCCCTCTATCGATTGGTGAAGACTAGAACGTTCTATCTTTTCTATTAGTCGAGTTATGAGTATTTTTTGTTTTGAAAAGTGGATTTTCGAAAATTTCATGACTCTATTTCAAGGCTAAATAATGATTTTATCACAAAACTGATTGTGCCAGTCGATTTTTCGACCCAAAAAACCCCTCTTTACGAATTTTTAGCATTTTTTATAATTTTTTTGTCGAAAATTTAGAACAAAGGGGGTAGCTATGGAAATATTTTGCGATACAAATTGATTTTTTCTAACTCCCTTAATCCTCGGAAATATGGACCCAAAATTCACTCACATATGTAAAATTGTCCCCTCTATCGATTGGTGAAGACTAGAACGTTCTATCTTTCCTATTAGTTGAGTTATGAGAATTTTTTTTGTTTTGAAAAGTGGATTTTCGAAAATTTCATGACTCTATTTTAAGGCGAAATAATGATTTTATCACAAAACTGATTGTGCCAGTCGATTTTTCGACCCAAAAAACCCCTCTTTACGAATTTTTAGCATTTTTCATAATTTTTTTGTCGAAAATTTAGAACAAAGGGGGTAGCTATGGAAATATTTTGCGATACAACTTTATTTTTTCTAACTCCCTTAATCCTCGGAAATATGGACCCAAAATTCACTAACATATGTAAAATTGTCCCCTCTATCGATTGGTGAAGACTAGAACGTTCTATCTTTCCTATTTGTCGAGTTATGAGTATTTTTTGTTTTGAAAAGTGGATTTTCGAAAATTTCATTACTCTATTTTAAGGCGAAATAATGATTTTATCACAAAACTGATTGTGCCAGTCGATTTTTCGGCCCAAAAAACCCCTTTTTACGAATTTTTAGCATTCTTTATAATTTTTTTGTCGAAAATTTAGAACAAAGGGGGTTAGCTATGGAAATATTTTGCGATACAAATTGATTTTTTCTAACTCCCTTAATCCTTGGCAATATCGACTCAAAATTCACTAAAATATGTAAAATTGTCCCCTCTATCGATTGGTAAAGACTAAAACGTTCTATCTTTCCTATTTGTCGAGTTATGAGTATTTTATGTTTTGAAAAGTGGATTTTCGAAAATTTCATGAAGGCGAAATAATGATTTTATCACAAAACTGATTGTGCCAGTCGATTTTTCGGCCCAAAAAACCCCTCTTTACGAATTTTTAGCATTTTTTATAATTTTTTTGTCGAAAATTTAGAACAAAGGGGGTAGCTATGGAAATATTTTGCGAAACAAATTGCTTTTTTCTAACCCCCTTAATCCTTGGCAATATCGACTCAAAATTAGGGCTGGGCGATTATCAAAAAACATAATCGATTATCGATTATTTTCGATTATTCGATTAATCGATGTTAATTGATTAATTGATTAATCGAAAATAATCGAATAATCCGAAATAATCGATTAATCGAAAAAAATCGATTAATCGAAAATAATCGATTAATCGGAAATAATCGATTAATCGAAAATAATCAATTTTCGATTATTCAAAAAACTGATTGTGCCAGTCGATTTTCCGGCCCAAAAAACCCCTCTACGAATTTTAAGCATTTTTTATTTTTTTTTGTCGAAAATTTAGAACAAAGGGAAATGGAAATATTTTGCGATACAAATTGCTTTTTTCCAACTCTCTTAATCCTCGGAAATATCGACTGAAAATTCACTTAAATATGTAAAATTGTCCCCTCTATCGATTGGTGAAGACTAGAACGTTCTATCTTTCCTATTAGTCGAGTTATGAGTATTTTTTGTTTTAAAAAGTGGATTTTCGAAAATTTCATGACTCTATTTGAAGGCGAAATAATGATTTTATCAAGAAACTGATCGTGCCAGTCAATTTTCCGGCACAAAAAAACCCCTCTTTACGAATTTTTAGCATATTTTAATTTATTTTTGTTGAAAATTTAGAACAAAGGGGTAGGTATGGAAATATTTTGCGATACAAAAATTGCTTTTCTCCAACTCCCTTGATCCTTGAGAATATCGACTTAAAATCCACTTAAATATGTAAAATTGTCGCCTCTATCGATTGGTGAAGACTAGAACGTTCTATCTTTCCTATTAGTCGAGTTATGAGTATTTTTTGTTTTGAAAAGTGGATTTTCGAAAATTTCATGACTCTATTTGAAGGCGAAATAATGATTTTATCAAAAAACTGATTGTGCCAGTCGATTTTCCGGCCCAAAAAACCCCTCTTTACGAATTTTTAGCATTTTTTAATTTTTTTTTGTTTAAAATTTAGAACAAAGGGGTGTATGGAAATATTTTGCGATACAAATTGCTTTTTTCCAACTCTCTTAATCCTCGGAAATATGGACCCAAAATTCACTAAAATATGTAAAATTGTCCCCTCTATCGATTGGTGAAGACTAGAACGTTCTATCTTTCCTATTTGTCGAGTTATGAGTATTTTTTGTTTTGAAAAGTGGATTTTCGAAAATTTCATGTCTATATTTTAAGGCTAAATAATGATTTTATCACAAAACTGATTGTGCCAGTCGATTTTTCGGCCCAAAACACCCCTCTTTACGAATTTTTAGCATTTTTTATAATTTTTTTGTCGAAAATTTAGAACAAAGGGGGTAGCTATGGAAATATTTTGCGAAACAAATTGCTTTTTTCTAACCCCCTTAATCCTTGGCAATATCGACTCAAAATTAGGGCTGGGCGATTATCAAAAAACATAATCGATTATCGACTATATAAAATAATCGATTATTTTCGATTATTCGATTAATCGATGTTAATCGATTAATTGATTAATCGAAAAAAATCGATTAATCCGAAATAATCGATTAACGAAAAAAACTGCCTCTGAAAAAATTACGAGTCCGTAGGACGAGTAATTTTTTCTGGCAGTTTTTGAGTAGATTTACCTAATGGCCAAAAAAAATCGAATTATAAATGTCAAGTTTACTTCGACTCAAAAAAAAGCTAGAGTGTAATTCGGTAAGACAATTTAATGAATATGTAAATCAAAAAATTAAAAAATGAGATGTAAATCAGTTTATTTGATTTAACGGAAAAGTACAATTGTTAAAAACACAATTATTAAAAATAGCTTGATTTTCAGAACTTTCGTGTCTTTTGTTAAAATTTTGCGCGCTCATGAAAAATCGGTAAATTTTACCCAGGAGGGTTCAAAATTGTAGTACGCATGCGAATTAGACGAAACAGCTCCAGTTTTCTAAAATAAAACTAAGGAGACAGAATCGTAGAATGCGTCATTTGGATCGTTTAGAACATTATGTTCTAAGGGAAAGTAAGAGTAGCGACAGCGACGTTTGTAGGAGTAACCACAAACTATACCGCAACTGTCATCTTATAGTGTATTTTGTCTATGGCGCAAACATCAAAATGGCGATTTCCATTTGTCCCGTGTATCATTTCATCTCTGTCTTACATAATTCACTGTAGATGCTTTCACTCTATCTAAACATCGTTAGCCGCCATTGTATAAATATCGAATTGAGTGATGAGTCGCTTGTCGCGCCTTATTTATATAATTTGTGTTTTTGTATTTTATACCATTTCAGCATGTTAAATATATCGTTTGGTACTTTAGTCAATACATAATACCTATGAAGACGATTATCGTATAACTAGTTTGTAGAACTTTTTATCAATGTTGGAAAGGTAACCTCTTTGAATAGGGCAGCAAAAAAACGATTGGTATGCTGTTTGTTGTTTTATTTTATTGTTTTATTTCATAACTTTCAGTACAGATTACGTTATTGCACATTTATTTTAATACAGTCTCTTTTTTAATGTTAAAACTCAGTGAAAAAAGTCGAATCAATCTTGGGACAATGACAACATTGGGTATTTTAATTTTTCTAGGTATATCATGAGTAAGAGACGGAGGGCAGGTTCTTTGCCCAGGTACACCGAAGAAGACTCCTTGGATAGTTTAGAAGCATCTACAAGCAGTGGCCCTACAGCACATAAAAGAAGAAAACTGTTTGACCCTGTTAGTATTTGTTTGGATTTTATAATTGAGTGCTTTTTAAACACATTTCTGTGATTACATCTCGCTATTATTGTGCTTCATATAAGGTCAGAGTGAAATAATTATTTAATTCCATCATTATTCATTTTTAACATTTGCTTTACAAAAGTTTTATTATGCCATTTTGATAATCAGGATACAAGACACTTGTTTGATTGAAATGTTTTTCGGTGATTGTTTATATAGTTCTATCTTAATTAATGTTTTAACACTTCTACGACAAAATTATTGTGATATACATTCAATTCATACTTTATGTTTAATGTTTTATAAAATACTTTGAAATGTAGACTTTCAGTGGCCTGTGCTATGTATTTTGTTGAAAATGAGATTGACTGTAAACAATAATCTATTTCAACATTGATTAGTTAAATTTTTCCAGATGGAAGTTTGTCATCAATTGGTAGAGATATTAAGAAATTATAAAAAAGATGATGGAAGCTTGCTTAGTGAATCTTTTATTAGAATACCAAAAAGGAGGCAAGAACCTTTGTACTATGATGTCGTAAGAAATCCAATTGATCTTCAAAAAATACACCAAAAACTAAAACTGGACGAATATGAAGATATAGACGATTTGCAGTGTGATATAGAATTGATGGTTAACAATGCAAAGTCTTTTTATAAAAAAAACACTCAAGAATATAAAGATGCTGTTGAAATTCTCGACTTGTTTATAATAACTAAAAACAAGTAAGTATTCTAGTAAAGTTATATGCATTAAGTTTAAGCGAGTTCTGTTTTATTAGGTTATTAACAGTTGACGATGATCCTCCATCCAGAAAATCTACTACTAACAATAAAAAACCTCAACAGCCACCAGTTCAAACAAATTCCAGACGCAGTTTAACCAAAGTAGAAACAAAAAACAACGTCAATCATGACGATGATGATTCAGAAAATTCAAATGATGACGATGATGATGATGATCCATTCGAAGAACTATTAACTGCTGTTTTAAGTGCAAAAGATGAAAATAATAAGCTGTTACATCCTGCATTCCAATTACTGCCTTCCAAGAAGAAATATCCCGATTATTATGAAGTTGTTGAACAACCTGTTGATTTGAAAACCGTCACAAGTAAAGTAAATAATGATAAATACAAGTTCCTCATCGAGATGGAAAGAGATTTGTTGTTGATGTGTAAAAACGCCTGTTTGTACAATGAACCTAGATCTCATATTTATAATCAAGCAAAGGCTTTGCGAAAGGTAATAATAAAATGATTATTAATAGTTTATATTTATTTTATTTGATTTCAGTTTGTACAAGCCAAGAGGATTGAAATCGATCAACGCCGAGGTACAATGCCAGTATTAGCAACCCCAATCAAAAATAATTCGAGTCCTAATCCGAGAAATTTTGGCACAAGAAATTCTGTAAATTCAAGTCGAACCAGTCTAAACTCGAGTAAAAGTAAAACAACCCCAGATTCAATTAAATATAATCGATCGCCAAGTGTAACTAGAAGTAGTGGTCTATTGAATTCTACGAGGACTAGTAGTGGTGTAAATTCTAGGTGGCATACACCTGTTTCAGTTCGGGAAAGACTTAGTGGTTCCGGTAGTGTAAATAGAAATAGTGTATCAAGTGTAAATAGAATAGGTGTTAGTCCGAGGCTCAATAGGGTTGTCAGATCTGGTGCAAGTGTATCGCCAAATCGTGATGGTTTAAGATTTAAACATAAAAAAGTCAGAAGTGGGAGTACTCGTTCGTCTTCTAATAGAGATGGATCCGATACAGACAATGATGTAAGTACAATAATCAATAATAAATTATGTTATCTAAAAAAAATTTTTTATTTAGCTTGAAACAGCGATAGATTTAAAAAATCCCCATTGGAAACTGTTTGAAACTGTGCGAACAGCTACAGGTACAAACGGCAGACAGATGTCCGATCCTTTTTGGAAATTACCTTCGCGAAAATTCTATCCCGACTACTTTCGTGAGATAAAAAATCCAATGTCCTTGAGGCAAATTAGAAAAAAACTAGTCATGAAAGGTTATGGTACGTTAAGCGAAGTGGCTGGAGATTTGACTATAATGTTTGAAAATGCCAAAAAGTACAATATTCCTACCTCTAAACTTTATAAGGTAATTTAAAACTGTTTTCAATGAACTAACTTCGTTAAGAACTCGATAAATTGTGTTTTTTTTCCTAGGATGCTGTAAGACTTCAAAAATTGATGCAGTCGAAAGTTCAAGAGCTACTTGATGTTGATCAGGTAACACAAAAGGTTACTAACAAAAACCGAAAGGTATGCTAATGCACTCGCTTGTTTGTGTTTTGTTTTTCTAACTCCTTACCTATTTTTGTCATTCCTTTTTTTTTTGTTGCCAAAAGATATTTTCCCATTGTTCCTATTTCTGAACCGAATATTACCATTTTTTATGAAATTTTTGAATGGCCCCTCGTATTATTCCACATTTTATCTACTTTTCTTACCTTATATTTTACAATTTTTATTTACTCTTGAACCGTCCCTCGTACTTTACAAAAGAAAATACAAGGGGTGGTTCAAAAGTACATAAAAATTGTAAAATATAAGGGGTGGTTCAAAAATTACATAAATAATGAAAAAATACGAGTGTCGTTAAAAAAAATGACGAAATTGGAGGGGCGGTTCAAAAATTGCATTAAAAAAAATTTCAAAATAAGAGAGGCGGTCTAAAAATTACTTCAAAAATGTTAAAATATAAGGAATGGTCCAAACGTTTAACGATTTAGTTGAATTCGCACCGTAAAATATTATTTTGGTAACAAAAATTTTGTTTATTGTTTCAATTAACGCTTGCAGCTGCTCCTAACCAATCATTATTAACGAATATCAAATAAAACAATATAAAAATAACGTCGCGTTGGGCTTTAGTTGTTTACAGACAATACGGTAGTTCGACGGAAACCCGGGCCTAAGCCGAAAAATACTCCACCAGGAATGTATGCACCTACGAGGGGACGTCCGCCGAAAGAATCCACCACTCTTAAGAGACGCTTACATTTCATAGCTAAATGTATGCTCGATTACACGGTAAATATTCGATTTTCTAATTATTTTGAATTTGTTGATTATTTTTTTTATTTCCAGACTGAGGACGGTCGAAAACCGATGTTGGCGTTTATAGAAAAACCGTCTAAAAAGCTCTATCCCGAATATTACGAAGTAATATCGGAACCAATAGATTTCCTCGAAATAGAATCGAAAATTAAAGGGGAACAGTATAGTAGCGAAGCCGATCTCGTTAAAGATTTCAAATTAATGTTCAATAACTGCAGGCAATTTAACGAAGAAAATTCTCCTATTTACGAAGATGCCAATAATCTCGAAAAGTACCTGTTAAATAAAGCAATTCAACTCAGACCTGTCAATGTGACACCGGAAAAACCGAAAAGGGAGAGGATCGTTTTAAAACCGTGAGTAAAATTTTAGATTTATTTCGTTTTACGGAATTATTTATCCTTTATTTATTGATTTAGATACAAACCCAGGCGGATCCTGTCTCCTCTAGAAAAAACTCTAAAAGGATTCTTCGAAGCCCTTCGATACTACCGCGATCCGAAGGATAATCGACAATTATCCCAAGCGTTTATGCGACTACCATCCAAATTAGAATATCCCGATTACTACGAAGTAATAGCAAATCCAATCGATATGGAAAGAATATCGCAAAAAATCCGTTCCAACGATTACGAAAACATCGAAGATCTCACTACGGATTTCGTATTGCTCTTCGATAACGCTTGTAAATATAACGAACCCGATTCTCAACTGTACAAAGACGCACTGGTTCTTCGAAGGTTTCTCTTTCAAACCAAAATGCAACTCAAAGAAGACGAAAATACCGTTCCCGACGTCCCGGCTGCCGTGCAGGATATTTTCCTTAATTTATTCACCAACGTTTACAATTATCAAGACGACGACGGTAGATGCTATTCGGATTCCATGCTGGATCTACCCGAACACGAGGAAATCGACGGAAAAAAGTGAGTTTTTTATTTATCTTCGAACTACCCCTCGTATTTTGCCATATTTTTGTAAATTTTCAACCCGCCCCTCTTATTTTTCCCAAATATTTTTGAACCGTTTCTCGTATTTTCCCATTTTTAAGTATTTTTGAACCATCCTTCGTATTTTGTGATTTTTAATGTATTTTTGCACTGCCCCTCATATTTTCCAAATTTTATGTATTTTCCAACTGCCCATCCTAAAATTCCTCCGGGAAATAGGACTAAAGGAGCTGCTAGTCTCTGAGACTTTCCTCAGGAACTAAGAAGTAAGGGGGCACAATAGATCTTTTAGGTCTCAGTGAATGTCACCCCAATTTACATACATACAACTGTCCCCCGTATTTTGTCATTTATTTATGTATTTTTGTACCTCCTCATTTTTATCCATTCTTTTGTATTTTCGTACGGCGTCTCGTATTTTCCAAATTTTTTATGTATTTTTGAACCTCCCCTCGTATTTTGCAATTTTTTAATTGTATTTTTGATTAAAATTACTTTTTATTTCAGAGTGCGCGCTCTCTCTTTGGACGTTATCAAACGTAGGATGGACAAATGTCTTTACAAACGCTTGGATATGTTTCAAGATGATTTTTTCACTTGCATGGAACGAGCAAGAAACCTTTCCAGAACCGATTCCCAAGTTTTCGAAGATTCCATAGAACTGCAACTCTATTTTATCAAGCAGCGAGACGAATTAGTTAGAAATGGAGAATTGCTAGCTTCGCCCGCCCTCCTTTTCACCGAAGCGGACGCTCGAGCTTCAATAGATGATATTAGAGCAGAAAAAGCCCTCAAAGAATCCATCGAAGATGAAACGGAAACGAGAAGTTCCGAAGATTCGATATTAAAAGAAATAAACGTTCGATTGAACGAAGATTTCGATAATATTAAAGAAGAAAGCACGGTGGACGGCAGTAAAAAGATTAATAACTTTAAAGAAGCAAACGGGGAGGAAGAAGAAGAAGAAACGAACAGTAGCGAAAACGAATTAGTTAATAACGAAGAAAAAGAATTGATTAATAATAACGAAGCAAACATTCAAAGAGAAGACGTTAGTAATAATAAGAAAAAAAGTATAGATAGCAACACTCCGGAGGGATCGGTTAGTGAAATCGAAAAGGACAGTGATGTCGATAGTAAAAGTGATAATAATAAAAAAACTAGTGTAATAAACGACGCAGAACCTAAAGATAGTGATGAAACCAACGGCTGTGTATCCAACGAAAAGTGTAGGAAACGGACTTTTCAAGTGGGTGAATTCGTTTATTTAGAAGCCAAAGAAAAAGGGTGCGAAACTCACATACTCTGCATCGAGAGATTGTGGGAAAATAACGGACAACAAATGATATACGGAAACTATTATTTTAGACCTGCCGAAACATATCACGTAGCGACGAGAAAATTTTTGGAATGTGAAGTTTTTAAATCTGATTCGTTTGTGGCTGTGCCAGTTGAGGAAATTAAAGGCAGGTGTTGTGTGGTCAACGTCAAGTATTACTTTACTATGAGGCCAGAGGGTAAGTTACATATATTTATTATGAATCATAAAAGTATGTTTCAATATCAATTTTCAATTTAATTCCGATGGATTCCAGTCTCTTATACATAATTTCACATTTATTTGTGCCATTTCAAATTTTTTTCTTCAAAATTTCCTTTATTTAGACAATTTGCTCTTTTTGTCTTTTCTTTTTGCTGAATTCTGTTCAAATTGTAAAAATTGAAGTACATGGCAAAAGATGTTTCACTGTAAAAGATTTGTGATGAGTTTATTCATCTTTTTTTACTTATAGTTATTTTCACTTTGTCTTGTTCTGTGTCTCTAGATCTTCCTCGAAAGTTATCTTGAGCTCCTGGTTCATACATTTTTCTTGCAAGTTGCTTATTATTTCCAAAACCATATTTTATTGTGCCAAATATTATTTTTATGTCATTTTTACTTATTTTTGCCTTCCACACTTTCTTTTTTTATATATTTTGATCTTTTTCACCTTTTTTGTGAAAATTAAAGTGTATGACCGAAGATTTTCTATCATTGGACAGTGAAGATGAGTTTTTTAATCTCTTTTCATTTCTATATTACTTTTACAAGAAGCTCTCTCGTTTGCATCACATTTTTCACTTTTTCCTATTTTGTGCCTCAAGATCTCCCTCGAAAGACATCTTGAGCTATTGGCTCATACATTTTTCTTAAAAATATATATTTTATAGTGTCAAATATTTCTTTTATATAATTTTTTGTTTTCCACACTCATTTTTTCACTTTTTCATCCTTTTTTTGTAAAAATTGAAGTGTACGACCAAAGATTTTCTTTTATAAGACAGTAAAGATGAGTTTTTTATTATTTTTCATTTCTTTATTACTTTTACAAAAATCTCTCTTGTTTGCATCACATTTAAATTTTTTCTATTCTGTGCCACCAGATCTTCCTCAGAAGTCATCTGGAGCTCATGGTTCTTATATTTTTCATACAAGTTAATTATTATTTCAAAAACCATATTTTATTGTGCCAAATATTATTTTTATGCCATTTTTACTTATTTTTGCCTTCCACACTTTCATTTTTTATATATTTTGATCTTTTTCACCTTTTTTTGTGAAAATTAAAGTGTATGACTGAAGATTTTCTATCATAGAACAGTGAAGATGAGTTTTTTTATCTCTTTTCATTTCTATATTACTTTTATAAGTATCCCTCTCGTTTGCATCACATTTTTCACTTTTTCCTATTTTGTGCCTCAAGATCTCCCTCGAAAGACATCTTGAGCTATTGGCTCATACATTTTTCTTAAAAATATATATTTTATAGTGTCAAATATTTCTTTTATATAATTTTTTGTTTTCCACACTCTCATTTTTTCACTTTTTCATCCTTTTTTTGTAAAAATTGAAGTGTACGACCAAAGATTTTCTTTTATAAGACAGTAAAGATGAGTTTTTTATTATTTTTCATTTCTTTATTACTTTTACAAAAATCTCTCTTGTTTGCATCACATTTAAATTTTTTCTATTCTGTGCCACCAGATCTTCCTCAGAAGTCATCTGGAGCTCATGGTTCTTATATTTTTCATACAAGTTAATTATTATTTCAAAAACCATATTTTATTGTGCCAAATATTATTTTTATGTCATTTTTACTTATTTTTTGCCTTCAACACTTTCATTTTTTATATATTTTGCTTTTTTTCACCTTTTTTTGTAAAAATTAAAGTGTGTGACCGAAGATTCTCTATCATTGGACAGTGAAGATGAGTTTTTTAATCTCTTTTCATTTCTATATTACTTTTATAAGTATCCCTCGTTTGCATCACATTTTTCACTTTTTCCTATTTTGTGTCTCAAAATCTCCCTCGAAAGACATCTTGAGCTATTGGCTCATACATTTTTCTTAAAAATATATATTTTATATTGTCAAATATTTCTTTGATATAATTTTTTGTTTTCCACACTCTCATTTTTTCACTTTTTCATTTTTTTTTGTAAAAATTAAAGTGTACGACCAAAGATTTTCTTTTATAAGACAGTAAAGATGAGTTTTTTATTATTTTTCATTTCTTTATTACTTTTATAAAAATATCTCTTGTTTGCATCACATTCTAACTTTTTTCTATTTTGTGCCACCAGATCTTCCTCAGAAGTCATCTGGAGCTCATGGTTCTTATATTTTTCATACAAGTTAATTATTATTTCAAAAACCATATTTTATTGTGCCAAATATTATTTTTATGCCATTTTTACTTATTTTTGCCTTCCACACTTTCATTTTTTATATATTTTGATCTTTTTCACCTTTTTTTGTGAAAATTAAAGTGTATGACTGAAGATTTTCTATCATAGAACAGTGAAGATGAGTTTTTTTATCTCTTTTCATTTCTATATTACTTTTATAAGTATCCCTCTCGTTTGCATCACATTTTTCACTTTTTCCTATTTTGTGCCTCAAGATCTCCCTCGAAAGACATCTTGAGCTATTGGCTCATACATTTTTCTTAAAAATATATATTTTATAGTGTCAAATATTTCTTTTATATAATTTTTTGTTTTCCACACTCTCATTTTTTCACTTTTTCATCCTTTTTTTGTAAAAATTGAAGTGTACGACCAAAGATTTTCTTTTATAAGACAGTAAAGATGAGTTTTTTATTATTTTTCATTTCTTTATTACTTTTACAAAAATCTCTCTTGTTTGCATCACATTCTAACTTTTTTCTATTTTGTGCCACCAGATCTTCCTCAGAAGTCATCATGGTTCTTATATTTTTCATACAAGTTAATTATTATTTCAAAAACCATATTTTATTGTGCCAAATATTATTTTTATGCCATTTTTACTTATTTTTGCCTTCCACACTTTCATTTTTTTATATATTTTGATCTTTTTCACCCCTTTTTTGAGAAAATTAAAGTGTATGACTGAAGATTTTCTATCATAGAACAGTGAAGATGAGTTTTTTTATCTCTTTTCATTTCTATATTACTTCTTCATGAATATCTCTCATTTACATCACATTTTTCAGTTTTCGATGTTCTATGCTGTCTCTCCTGTCATTGCCCTGTTCATTTTTCACATACTTTGCCCCTTTTCATCAAAATTTTTCCCCAAAATCTATTTAAATTGTACTAGAATTGAATTATTTTTAAAAAATTGAAGCTTTTGACATTTTCTATCATAGAACAGTGAATCACTTTCATTTACCACATCTTTTTCTTCTAAATCCTTGAGCTCCTATTTCATACATCACGATCTATTATTTCTACATAATGTAGAATTTCTCCTCAAATGATTATTAAATTGTAGGTTACGACGACAAAGACGTATTCGTATGTGAATCTCGATATCGTACTAGGACTAGATTATTTAAAAAGATTAAAGTATATCCAGATAATCCAACAATGAAACTAGTACCGAGAGATGTTCCAATTCAACCGAAGAGAGTTATGTCTGTGTTCCGTGAACGTATCGAAAAACACAAAGACGAACTTCAAGAATTAGAAGATTTAGAAAGATTTGTCGAAAAAGAAAAATCAGTAAGTTTGAAATTTGGGGAATCCCTGGAGTATTTACAGAAAACTGTCGTTTTCAGAATGTGGTAGCCTACAATAATATGGACATAGACGATGGTAATACATACTATGAACAATTTAATACGATTTGTTCTGGGGTAATAAAAACTGGTGATTACGTTTATGTAGTAGCTGATGGGGGCAAACAAATCATAGCGCAAATAGATAGTATTTGGGAGACGAACGAGTGAGTATACAAAAATTTCAAAAAATGTTTGTGTTGACATTTTTTTTTTGCAGTGGTAAATGTTACTTTCGCGGCCCTTGGTTTATACTACCAATGGATATACCACATAATCCGACTAGATTATTTTACAAACAAGAAGTATTTTTATCCAGTTTAGAAGAAACCAGTCCTATTGTCAGTATTATTGGAAAGTGCCATGTTTTAGAATTGAACGATTGGGTTATATGTAAGTATAAAGAATAATGGACAATCTGTAAATAATCCTGTCAAAAATATTTAAAATTTACTACTTTTCCCCACTCGAACACAGGATACGATTTGAGAACGGTTTTGGTATGATAATTTTTTTTAAATTATAAATTGGTCGTTTATTAGTGGAGGAGAATGAGATATTTGGTGAATTCAATTAAATTCATAAATAACATGTATAAAGAGTGATCCTCGAAAAAGGAATATTTGTATTAGTAAAAGTAACATATTTTAGAATTTAACGATTGGGTTATAGGTAAGTACAAACATCAATGGACAATCTGTAATTATATCCTGTCAAAAATATTTAAAATTTTACCACTTTCCTCCACTCAAACACAGGATACCATTTGAGAACAGTTATGGTGTACCCTGTATGATCGTTTTTATTTTTTAAATAAAAATTGGTCATTTATTAGTGGGAGAGAATGAGATATTTGGTGAATGCAATTAAATTATTAAATAACATAAAGTGTGATCCTCTCGAAAAAGGAATATTTGTATTAGTAAAAGTGTCAGTATTATTGGAAAGTGCTAAGTTTTAGAATTGAACGATTGGGTTATATGTAAGTACAAACAATAATGGACAATCTGCAAATCCATTCTGTCAAAAATATTGAAAAATTTACTACTTTTCTCCACTCGAACACAGGATACCATTTCAGAACAGTTTTGGTACACCCTGTATCTTAATTTTTGTTTATAACAATTTGGTCGTTCAATAATGGAAGAGAATGTGATATTTGGGGAATGCAATTAAATTATTTAATAACACGTCTACAGGGTGATCCTCGAAAAGGAATATTTGTATTATATATTATACTACAGCAATTTTCAATTGATGGTGACTGATCTACAAATTGAACTGAGGACTAACGACAACAATGGTGAATCTCAGAACTAAATTTTTACCGGGGTCATTTTTATTGTTTATGCGCTTCACCAATGTGGATAAGTGAAAAATGAATCGCCATCAATTGAAAATTGTTATCTGTAGTAAAAGTATGAGTATTATTGGAAAGTGACATGTTTTAGAATTGAACGTTTGGGTTATAGGTAAGTACAAACATCAATGGGCATTCTGTAAATACATCCTGACAAAAATATTAAAATATTTACAACTTTTCTCCACTCATAACAGGATACCATTTGAGAACAGTTTTGGTGCACCTTGTATGATATTTTTTTTAATTACAATTTGGTCATTCAATAGTGGGGAAGAATGAGATATTTGGTGAATGCAATTAAATGTGTTTAAATTGTTAAATAAAATGTACATGTTCCTCGAAGAAGAAATACTTCTATAAGTAAAATTCTTTCTAGTGAAATTATTTTTGATATAGCCACTAATTTAACTGAAAAAAGTATATTTCCATTATTTTTTTATTGAAAATTTTCCTTGATTAATGGTAAACTTGAAATGTTTCTACTTAATCGATTTTGGTTGAAATAAACGATATACTTTTGTTTTATTTCCTATTTTGGTGATGTATGTACATTTTTAAAAGAAATTTAAAAAAGGTGAGTACTTTTTGTGATGATGTTCCGTTTCCAGACCGACTGACAGAAATACCGGAATCTGACGTCTTCATATGCGCGTCGATGTACGATGAAATCAACAAACAAGTGAAGAAACTTACGCCTGGCGGTCTTAAGAAGTATATGCACAATCCTGCCGTCACTGAGGATGAAATTTACTTTTTCAATAGGGTGCTTAATCCACCGAAGGTAGGTCGGGATGATTTTTGGACATTTTTGAGATGCGTACCTAGTAGAGAAAATTATAAACATTTGTTTTTGATGGGTCGTATTGATAATAATTATATAATTTTTTTTAATTAAAAATGATTAAAATTATGGGTGAAGTGGTAAAAAGTGCTTTTTCTACTTCCCCTTGTATATTTGTTGCTTTTTTTGTTATACGGCCCGTCTAAAACTTTTTAAAGCGTTAATATGTATTTAAATTATTGGAAATTTGATTGAAATAGGAGTCCATCAGTCAAATTTTTTGTCAAAAAAACCCAATCCGCATGATTTTCGAGTTTTTCTGGAAAAAATTTTCTTTTGTTGATTTTTCTAAACAATCCTTACTTTAATTTAGTAAAATGTCACCTTGATACTCACAGTTTTGTGGTATTTACACGACTTTCTATGTCGATAGAGTTTTTTCAAAAAAAATTTGAAGTGAAATTCGAATTTTATCAAAAAACTCGAGTCTACCTTGCCATGTCAAAAAAAAACAATATTTCATGATAATACGTAAAAAAATCCGTAAAAGCAATAATTGAAATATGTATTGACGTATTAGTTGGATTTGTTTAATATACAGGGTGTCCCAGGAATGAGAGGCCAAAACTTGGGAATGAGTAGGTGGTGTTAAAATAATGTCAGTATTTCATATAATTTTTTTTCCTACGGACCTCCTTTGTTGAGTTATAGGGCTTTAAAGTTAGAAATTAAAAATACATTTTTATTCATAACTCCAAAACTATAAGTTCGAACTTGATGAAAATTTGGTGGATTGTCAAGTACATCAATTCATTTATTTTGTCTATACCTGTAAGTATACTAATGTTGCAGAAGGTCAGCATCGGACTTGGCTCACCGGATAAAAGGTCAGAACTTTTAAAGTGACAAGACAAGGCAAAATACTGTCAGTTTATTTTCCAACTATTTTTATGTAGTTTTATCAAGTAGGAAGCTGTCAATTTATTTGCCATACTCGGAGTTAAATAAGAATATTTTAAATATTTCTGTTTTGTTTGAATGGCAGAATATACGTTCAATGAATTGCAGATATGCATTTAATGTATGGAAAGGCATCTGGAAATTCTCACGAAGCAAGGAGATTTGATTCTGAACATTTTCCTAATAGAATTTTACCAGACAGAAAAACTTTTGATCGTGTTGACAGAAATTTACGAGAAAAAGGTATGATTTTATGAAATACTGCAATTATGTATTTTATTGTTAGGTACATTTATACGGAAAGCAGGTGGTGTGGGTTCCGTAAGAAATATCCATACTATTGTTTTAGAGCAGGATATCCTTGATGAAGTAGATAACAACCCTACATCAAGTGTTAGAAAACTTGGGATCCAACATAATGTTTCAAAAACCACCGCGCACAGAATACTTCAAGAAAATCTTTTACGTCCGTACCATCTTCAAAAAGTACAGGGTATCGATCCAGGAGACTATCCAGCACGCCTTCAATATGCGCGCTGGTTTTTAGAAAAACAAAGACATGATCGAGATTTTATTAAATCAGTATTGTTTACTGATGAAGCGGGATTTACGAGAAATGGCGTTGTCAATTCTCATAATGTACATTTGTTGGCCGATGAGAATCCACACGGCATAATTCATCAAAGGTTTATGGTAAATGTTTGGGCTGGGATAATTGGAAACCACTTAGTTGGTCCATTTATAATTGATGGTCGTTTAGATGGACAGTTGTGTTTAGACATTTTGGAAAATCATTTAAATTACCTATTGGAAGATGTACCTATACAAACCAGAATTAATACGTGGTACATGCACGATGGTGCTCCACCTCATTTTAGCATTGTGGTACGTGATCACTTAAACGTTGCATACCCCCAAAAATGGATTGGAAGGGGAGGTCCAATTGCATGGCCCCCGCGTAGTCCGGGTCTAAATCCTCAATGGATTCATTCCTCTGGGGCTACCTGAAAAGTTTGGTATATGCAACACCCATACAAACAAGGAATGAATTGTTGGATCGAATTCATTTCCATTACGATGCTATAAGGAACAATCCAGGAATGTTGTTTCAAGTACAACGAAACATTATTCGTAGGCTCAATAAATGTGTAGAGGTAGGAGGTGCACATTTTGAACATTGAACATAAATTGACAGCTTCCTACTTGATAAAACTACATAAAAATAATTGGAAAATAAACTGACAGTATTTTAAAGTTTGTTGCCTTGTCACTTTAAAAGTTCTGACTTTTTATCCGGTGAGCCAAGTCCGATCCTGACTTTCTGCAACATTAGTATATTTACTGGTATGGACAAAATAGATGAATTTATGTACTTGACAATCCACCAAATTTTCATCAAGTTCGAAATTATAGTTTTGGAGTTATGAATAAAAATGTATTTTTAATTTCTAACTTTAAAGCCCTATAACTCAACAAAGGGGGTCTGTAGAAAAAAAAATTATATGAAGTACTGACATTATTTTATCATCACCTACTGATTCCTGGGACACCGTGTATATTAATTAAAATTATTGACAGAAGGTATTAAATTGTGCGTGTTTGATATTTTTTGTTACATTGACAAGATATTTTCCAAAAATATTATTTTCACGATCCGATACAAAAAAATTATAGATAAATGAATAAAATACGTATACACTTACAGTGTTACCCAAAATTTAATACCTTCTGTCTATTGTAAGTTGTAGAATCTAGTAGTTTTATCAGTTTTAAAAAGTTGGGTAAAAATAAATTTTTATTTGATTTTTTTTATTGGGTTATAAAATATATTTAATTTTGCATATTTTCTACTTTTTAAACCAACCCGGTAAGTACTCAATTTGTAAGAACACATAATCTACAAGGTTACCAGACGAAAACGATGTGTCGTTATTTTTTTAAAAATTTCCCATTTAAAATCGACCTATTCCTTTAGGTTTTTATCCTAAACGAATCCCTATCCAACCAGTCACCAATTTTTTGCTCCTTATGTACTTTCCAGGGCTTCAAATAATTTTTCTAGCATCAATTTTAAAGTTCAAATCGTCTGTAAGTATTTCAAATTTCGCGCGCCGACCGACGCCATTAACCCACACTAACCTCAACTTCTGTCAAAAATGCAAGCTGACGATGATGGTGGAATGGTGATTGAAAAGCTTTTTTGACGTTTTTTTATTGAAATGTGTTGTTTTTAAACAAATTAATTATTGTATTTGTATAATGTGAATACGTATAATCAGTGGAAATCGAGGCATCATGGAAACTGCAATGGATAGTGCTCCTTTTCCTGGAAATGTAAATTTTTATATTCAACCTTTTTTTAATGACCTATTATAAGTAGAGTTTATAATTATTATAAAATGTAAAAATAACTTTCTATTATTAAAAGTGCTAGATTTTATGGTTAGTGGCATAAATACTAGATGTATTTCGAATGGGTTTTAGGAAATGGCGTAAAATGTATGTAGATTTAATGTGGCTTTTGTGAAATTGAATTTAATGAAAATTTCGAGTCGGGGCAACAAGGCGTTGTCTCTTAATTTTTTTATTTTCTCTTAATTTCTTATCAGTGCACAAGTTCAGTAAGATTAAATTATAATATTTTAGATCAAACAAAACTTAAACCATTAAGGAAATAACTTTGAAATTGTATTAAAAAATGGTTCCCTCATTATTCAAATATTAGACGTGACTCATAAGTTGAAATTTGTCTAATTTATATAAAAAATAATTGCCATTTTACTATTTTTACCAGATTAGGATCAAATATTATATTATAATAGAATCTTCTGTTTAAAACAATTATAGTAGGAGAGTCATTCGTTATTTATTTTATATAAAAATCCATTGTTTCACAAAAGCTACAATCATTTAAAGGGAAAAACTGCTCTACCTTCTGTAAAATATGTTATTACCTACTTACCAATATAAAAATTGATCCTAAGTACATTTTTACAATAAAAGGTAAGTATGGTAAACATTTTATTTTTAATATACTTCAATTTGGTTTATATTTTGTCTGGGTTACATAGCTTCTAGCATAATATGGCATGACTGACTAGACTAAGAAAATTGGTTAATGGTTTTTTCCGCAAATCGCTAGGAAATTTTGACATTCCAAACAAAATTTCTTTCTTTCCTATTCACTTCCTTACTGCAAGGAAATGATATTTCCTTACAGTTGTTATAGTTCTACATAAATACTTGAAAACACATTGTTTATAAGGAATTAATTTGTTATATTTAAAGTTATTTGACAGTTAGTACAATTATTGAACATTATTAGAACTATGAGAAACATTTTGGACAACATGCAGAGTCGTATGGGTTATTTTGTACTGTGAAAATTTTATTTGTTAAGAGATTCTTCAATATATCCGTCAGCAACGTTTGATGACTTCCATCCGCCATACCTCTTTAAACTAATTGGTATGTCGGCTCCAGAGTCAACCAATATTGTTGCTGAAGACCGACGAAAGCAGTGACCAGAATATTCTGTTGGATTTACCAAGTTCAAATAAGTAGCAACTATTTTAGGCATTTTTCTAAATTGATGAATTCCTACCTACCACTTGTCTACAACTTTGATATTTAAAGAAAAATCGGTCACGGTTCATATTTTCTGGTCTTAACGAAACATACTTTCAATAAACATTTAAGTACATCTGATTAATTACAAATGATCTTGGTTTGTTGGTATCCGAATCAGGTATGCTAATTAAAAGCTTAGATACTAGGTCTTTCTACATGGTGTAGAGAAATATCAAAAATTAAAGCCACCTAAAAAATAAATAAATGTGTAATCTAAATAGAAATTATAACCTTGTAAATTACCTTGATCATTAAATTTTCTTTATCTGGAGCTTCCTGGATAAACTTTTCAATTTCTTCCTTAGTTTCTTTGCCCTATAACCTCGAGCTTGCCGTTTTAATAAAGAACGATGTTTTGAATATGTTGATCTACATTGTGTTTAATCGCAAGGGTTGACTTCAACATTGAATAATTGGCCCATAATTTTGAAGATTTCATCTTTAAACAAAAGTCTAGGAAGTATGCCATTACAACATTTCCTGAGAGAGAACTCGTGTTTTTACTCTTGCGTTTATATGCATATTCGTACTTTTCTGTTAATTTCTTTGACACTAATTCTAATGAAGCAGTTATTCACTGCCTCAGCCAGCTGTGGAGGAGTCCCAGAAATGGAAAATCCATATGTTTCCATAGTAACCCAAGTAATTTTATTACAAATTTCAAAGCATAATTTATTTGTGAATAAAATTATTAGCGATTTTTTCAAAATTATTCACTAAGTATCTGTCAAATTTTAAACGATTTGCGGAAAAATAGTTAGTTTACCTCGTAGGAAAAGCCATATTCCTGGACTCTGTATTGTCAAGGAATGTTAGGCTTTTCCTACTTGGTAAACAATGTAAGTAATATTGTCTTAAGTGTCTTTTAGGCAAAACATTTCTTTATTGAATTGTTTTGACTCACCTAAAGGAACTATATTTTGCAATAAATCGGTTAGTAATAAAAAAACATTCTATGCTAGAGTATTTTTTCCTTTTCATTGTAGATAAGTAGGGGGTATTAAACTTTGTAAATATTGCTCTATAGTTTCATGGTGTAAATGATGCTTTTCAGGAGGCATCTCCACAATTAACTAAAATGAATGACATGGATGTAACCATAGAAGATTCCCTTGATGGTGGTCCGCCGTCTGTTGGTTCCGGGGAAATACCATCAGTTATACCAAGTACTCCTGTTTCAACCACCCCTGTACCAACCCCTGTTCCTACTTCAAAAAAGGTATGTCGATAGAACCAGGATAATTTAACAAGCTGGATAGCATTCGGTAATGTTAAAAGGTGTCCATTAAAATATAAGTTCTTTATTTGTATACCCACTTTTTAAAACTGGATGAACAATACAAAGCATGTATTTATATAAATTTAATTTTGTTTACACAGAAATCTAATAAAAACAAAGTAGTGACTGGTTACATACTGTACTCTCGTGAAGTACGTAAGCAAGTCGTGCAAAATAATCCAGAATCCACGTTCGGTGACATCAGTAGAATCGTAGGCAGCGAATGGAAATCATTGCCACAACACGAGAAGCAACAATGGGAAGAAAAGGCATCTAAACTAAACGAAGAAACTAAGGCGCTGCTATTATTAGAACAAGAACAATGCGGCAGTCCTGCTTCTTCTCAACCACCGGTCGATCAAGTAAATATTTAAAATAAATTGAATTCCCACTGATTTATTTATTAATTAAAATTTTTAGATCTTAGAGTGTCTTTGGGACAATTGCGACTACCAATTCGAAGAAGTATCCGATCTGATAGAGCATTGCGTGAAGGATAAAGAGTCTCAAGGTCACGTCCAAGCTTTTTATCAAGAAAACTCTCTCACCGAATTCAATTGTTATTGGCGCAATTGCAACAGAGCTAAGAAAAATGTGCCACCGTTCCCTAATATGACTCGATTGATTAGACATGTTCGTGATATGCACATCAACAAGGGTAATGGTAGAAGTGTACCGCCCGAAAATCGCAGCAAGTGAGTTTTTATATCTTAATTATTGACAGAAATTATGATCAAATGAAAGGATGAAATATAGTTTATATTTTATTCTATTAAAAATATATCTAACGGATTTGACAATAATTTCAAATAATTTAATTTAATCTTTGAATATTGAGTACAGAGGGGGGCGCAATTGACGTAATTTGGTCTCGGCGATGTTAAATTCATTTTTTTGAAAAGTAAAAAAGTTGAATATACATTAAATGTGATTGAAACAGGAATTTTGTCGGAAATCGAGTGATGCCAGTTTTGCTACCAGCCATATCAACAGTAGCTGAATTTTTTTCCGGTTTGTCAAATTTTTGTTTAACGAATTGGCATGTGCTTGAATAGCGTCGAATTTTTTTTCGTATTGAATGAACTGGTTAAAATTTGATTCTATGTGATATTTATACTGACAAAACTCATTAAAATTTGTTCAAAGACTCATATAATTTTCAAATCTTCTCATAATCTGTTTGGGTGTATAGATAGAAGTTCTTGCCCTCATTGTCTTATTTCACCAAGAATTTTCCTTCATTAAATTCTACTTTTGCTATTAGGGGGTATCTGTAACCTTCTACGATTGCCACTATAAAGTTGCACTTCACGTTTTTCTGCATTTATTTCATACTTATACTGAGCAAATTCATTAAAACTTGATAAAATTACAAATTTAAAGATTGATATTGTTTTTAAATCTTCTCATATTCCTTTTAGATGTCTATACTGATTGTCCTATTTTACCAAGATTTTCCCTTTGTCTAATCCCACTTTTGCTATAAGCTTATCCGTAACTTTCAACAATTGCCTCTAAAGTTACCCTCCACATTTTTCCTTCTAACCTACTTATTTGTATATATGGTTTGAACAATAAACAATAAAAATGAGTTTTGTCGGAAACATGTACAGTGTAGTAGTGTAATGCAAATGAGTATCATGTTGATGTTGTGGTAGGAACTTCAAGCCTTCCAGTAAGCCTCCAGCTGTTAGTCGTCCGACTCCCACTGCTACTCCCAATGCTCGTGAGTTTTATTTGATTTCAATTTTATTTTATTTTTAGATATTTAGCTTTTATATAGTACCAACTCTAACTGAAATTAAAGAAATAACCCCAAACGTACAAGATTTATTGCATGATTTCCTATTTATATTGAAAGAAAAAATTGAAGTATTAGTCGATTTAGTAAAATTTTTAAAATAAAACAGGTAACTCTGTTGGCTGTCAGTTGTCAACACTTGTTGAATATCAACTGTCAATATTTGTTGGTTGTCACATTAGAAGTTGTAACAATCTCCATGTAAAGTATCTCTAAAGAAAACTTTCAGTTTGAAGTGTGTAGTGGATAAGCTGGATCGACTCGTACCTTCAAATGACTTTATTGTTCATCTATCGATGTTGGAGTAATCAGAACTTGGAATATGACATCTATAAAACGTTAGCGTTGGTACTAATTATTATTTTGTATGTAGCGTATAAATTTGGCTAGAATGGATTTTATTTTGTAGCGTTTGTATCCCCGAATTTAGCTTTTGTCGGTGTAGTATTGTTTTTTGTTTAGTTTATTTGTGGTAGTTTAAATACGAATTCATAAAAAAATTACTAATTTTACTTTTTTTATATGCAAACAGTGACTAATAATACTTTCAACACAACTACTGGGAATATAATATCTTCGAGCATTACAGGTAAAACCATATTTATATTTACATTTTTTGGGAATGTCCTTAAATTCCTTCTAGCCATTCAAACGATCCGACAAATGGACCGAAGGAGTTCTTGAAATAAGAAAATGGGTGTTCAAAATAATATTTCTTGCACAAAATCGCATACATTTTCCATATTCCAACTATTTTGAGACTTGTTATTGTTGTGGTCCTAAAATAACGACCTTTTGATATCTTGCACGATACTTTTCCTCAATTGATTGGAAATAAACAAAATGTTGGGATGGAAACAATAACCTCGAATTAATTGACAATTTCACACAGTTTGACAGATATTTGTTTATAAAATGAACCCAGATCTTTAAACCTCGTTCTTAATTCAAGAATTCAATAAAATATTTCTACAGCAACTCGAAATCGTTTGGAGCTGTATAGCATTTTGACGTGACATGCTTGAAATTTGACGCCATGTGTGTAACATTTAACTTTATGTGCGTGACGTTTAACGTGCAGCAAGAATGATGTTCTTTGGCTATCCCCATCAAGGCTGGTTTTGTCCCACGTTGGGCGCCAATTTGTAACTTACACAGCTCAAAACGTTTACGAGTTACTCGAGCTATAATCCACTTAGTATATCTACGAGTACAAGTTTTTCATCTCTTTCAGCTCCTCCAGTTTTATCTCCGAACGCTCAAAAGCCCCAGGAACCGATGTTTATTTCTGTACCTCCACGTCCTCAGCGTGTACTACATTCCGAAGCGTATATAAAGTAAGTTTAAATTATTTTGTGGTTAAACCTGTTAAATGTACAATTTGATGTGTATCTTTCCAGATACATTGAGGGATTGCAAGCGGAAAACAAGCACGTCACTCCTTGGGAAAAGACTCTACAGGGTACGCAGGAGAATACTCCCGAGCCGGACATGGAAAAAATTAAGAATGTTTCTGCCTGGTTGGGTCGCAAGGCGGATCAACACGACAACGTAGTTGCAGCTTTATGGAATCTCCGTAATCAACTATTAAAAGATACATTAAGTTTACATAAAACTTTGTAATTATTTTTATTATTATCGTTAAGTTAATTTATTTAATAATTTTTTTTTCTTTGTGTGAAAAAAAAAGATTTTCGTTTGGTTTATTTGTTGATAAATTTATCTGGTGTGTATTATTATTTTTCAATTTTATATAGAAGAAAAATTATAAATGAATATCGAACATATAATCGGAGTTTTCTTACCCATCCAAATAGGTCCGAATCGCACAGGATACAGTCGAGGCGCAACACGTCACTTTAGCATGTCGGTGACGCGATCCCTTCAAAAAATCACTCGACGCTGCTAAAGAAGTTTTCACTTCAATAAATAATCAGAAACGTGTCAAATTTTAAGGGCTTGCTTGTTTTTGTGAAAAAACGTGACCTTATAAACCGAGGAAAAATATTTACACCACGGAAGTGTCTTAAAATAATCAATTCACCGCAGCTGAAAAATTTTTCTCGTCCTTTAAATCTGATTTCCTCCAAATCTTCACCAATCATCAGTGGCGACTCGTGGTTACTCTAAACGAGAAGACAAAGCCATTGAAAATCGCAGTAGGTGAACGTTAATTTATTGTGTTGGCTACATTGACCTTATATAGAATTCTATTGAAATTAACATTTTTGCAGGGTTTTGGTACTTTTGCGCGCTATTATTTGTAAGAAACTTCGCCTTCTTTGTCTCCTCTAAGAATCAGCCGGTGCAAATTATTCAAATTCAAACAAATTTTTACAAACAACTTTATTGAAATACATTTCAATCTATATCCAACTTTCTAAAAGTCCCTTGCAAACCAAATTTCTCCTCATATTTGCTCTTATTGACCCTCTTACTTTCATCTATTTCCCAGTAAGATTCGTTCAAGATTATACTTTGATTTTGCGTTACGATTTTCAACCATTCTTGTTTATATTCTGCGATTTTGCCACAATTTCCACCGTATTCTTCCGGCAGCAGTTCTTTGGGTATAAAATCGTGTAACGTTTTCGATTTTGGAAGGTGAAATTTTATCTGGAAATAAGTTAGCGACAACATTTAAAGGATGGTGAAAAATATTGCTACTCACCGTTTTTAGTACGTTACTTCGTAAAAACGGCTTGACCATTCCGAAAACAGTGTCCATGAAAGAGGGTACGTTTAAAAAATGAATTTCTTTTAAATTTGACGGGCGGGCTTCCTAAAATATAGAAAAAATATCATTTTTAAAAGCGGCGGAGCATATTGTGGCGCCATCCCGATGGTAGAAAACTTTGATTGTCTAAATTATTATTTTTTCTACTTTCGCCACTCGTCGCTAGATACCGCCACGATATAGTCTTCCGCAAAACGGTCGCTTATTTAAAACCAACAATCCTCAAAAAATAGTTTTCTTACGCACCTGTATATAATCAACGACTTTTTTTAGTAAAGAAATTGATACTTTGGTTATATGTTTCATTGTAAATCCATACAAATCTATCAAAACAATCTCGCCATCGGAAAAGGCTTCGTCTGTAGTTAAAAGCACATCATCGAAGATTGTAAACATTTTTAACGCCGATTGAAAGTGATATTTATCTAAATTAGAAGAATTCAGTCTTGTAACTAAAATCTGGTTGGTTCCTAACGATTTGGGCATCTTTAAAATATCTCTGAAAATTATATAGTGTGGGCAAAAGAAATTGATAAAATTACAGTAAGTACGTACAATATTTCAATACTATCTTGTATTTCTGTATCAAAGAAGTTTCTGTTTGCAAAAATGTCCGGCGTCCTTGAACGCATTGTGTAAAATAAATCGATTAAGTCCTTAGCTACTTCTATGCTGTAATTGGAGGCGATCAAAAATTTTCTCAATAACAGGTCGGCTGAAAACGAATTACAGATTAAGGGTGGATATTTTAGTCATATACGACTGAAAATTTGAAATTATTTCTACATAAGGTGTAATCATAGTTGGTATTATTCGCTATTTAAATGGGCTGGCACTCTTATGCTCCGTCTACACGCTCAGTCTTTCCCACGTGTTTACCTGTACAAACTAGTTTGCACAAGTAAGTGCGTGCGTGAAGACGGCAAAACGGAAACGCGTACGAGCTTAGAAGCGCGGCCTGTGCACTTATCGACTTTCCAAAAGGTCGACTGCGCAGTTTTGGGTTTGCGCGATTTTACTTGAGCGTATAGACGGTCGTTCAAGTCGCGCCTCAGTCCGGTAAAATATTTTAACGGAGTATCTGCGTGTAATTAAGTACATAATCACCGATACCAGGAATTATCCAAAAACATTTTTAAGCGAATTTATAGAATTGTACAAATCTTTGCCTAAAGTGTAAAGAATACTCAGACAGAAATAAGACATATGTCTGGAATAATTTTAGACAATGCCTGATAAGAGATTGCTGCGGAGTATATGAGGTCTCTGTAAGTCCTCCCAGTTGCTAAAAACCTTAATGTACAGGTTAACCTTTCATGGGGAGAAATAGACTGCTGCATAACAGTGTCTTCTCTTTTAATTATAGGTGCCACAAGGCATCATTATAGGCCCAACTTTAGGTAGCCACGCCAGTCTTCAGGATCTTCTCTTAAATCTTTAATCAAGTTGACAAGTGAATGTATATTTCTCAGTAATAGCCAGTTTTTGCACCGACGTCGCCTGTCTATTTGTTGCTTTTTTTAGAAGTAAGCAATAAAACAATGCTTCTATTAAAAAACACTCCTCCGTTGGCCACATGATGATACTGAGTGAAATTTGCACAGGTCTGTTTTGTGTTCCGTCTTTTAATGCAGTTTTAACTGCACAGGGAAAACTGAGCGTGTGAACGGAACTTTAGCTACGTTCGGTATTTGCATCGCAGAGGCGACGAATTTTTGGTCTCGTGATCACAGATTAATCTGAGCAAATTGCTATTAACGAACGGCCCGACCAACCATAGATATAAACGATCGGTCAATTTGCCAAAGATATGAAGAAAGGACAAATAAAAATTAAATGTTTGTATGAAAAACACAAAAGGTTATCAAGAAAAACACTACGAGATTTATCTAGTGACTACAACATAACCTCAGAACATCACAGATATACAGATTAATCTTTCTCGTCGGTCAAAATATTCCGAGCAAACAGATTTACATCGGACTGATCTGAGCGGAATTACCGAACAGTTCAGATTTACCTCCCCTACCTCTGGATATAATAAACGAACGATTCAGGCTAAAAAGATTGATCGGACGCAAATAACGAACGCAGCTCTTGAGCAGGTTGTCAATTGTCAAACATTTCGGACAGTTTTGCTTTTTTCAAAGTTTCTTTAAGATATAATTTGAATTTAATTGCATACTACTGTCTACATATTAATTAAATATTAAATAGGTAATAGCAAAATGGCAAGACAAAAAAAACGTAGATAGAATGTAGAATTGATCGGTATGGAATATTTTCTACATTTTTATTGTTAAAAGATATCAAATAAATACTTACATATGTTCATTGTTAAATGCGGTTGGTTTGTTATCCATTCTTTCAAAATTCGAATGCTGTCTACTGAGTTATGCATTTTCCAATTTTGTTTAATAAGAAAAAGTTGCATATGCATGCAACAAAAAATTTTGAATTGATAAATAGTAATTACCTATATCTAAGAAAGGAGAGACACTTGAAAGATAATAATATAATCGTTGTATAAGATTAAAAATAAATTTACACCTTCATAAATTATATTCAAAAGTAGTATGTCAATAAATATCAATAAAATGAGTTTTTGGGGTAAAACCTTACTTTGAAATAATGGTAAAAATAGACAAAGTTAGGTATGCGAATATTGAGAATCAGATCTCGTTCGCAGCGCGGATAAAATCACATCCGATAATTTTGCATTGCATTCAGCTCCTACACCAAAAGAATAGTTGCATATTTTTATTCACCCTGTAGTTATATTAATTTTAATTTCCTAAAACGGCCATCTCTATTATTCCAAATGTCATACGTCAATAAGCTAAGCTCTTTATTTCGGTGATCTAACCACTGAACTATATTTATATATATTTCTGTGGATCTAGCCTAAAGGTCGCAGTGGAGTAGGTCAATTAGCCACTTCATCTAACCTACACGTATTGTAAATTTCTACTTTCTCATCTGTGTAAAACTGCCCTAAATTATTAGGTACTATGACTCGAATATGCAAATGAGTTCGTAGCTCTAAGTGCAGATTCGGGTCGTTGTAAAAAAAGAAGATGCCTGTGACTTTTGAAGTTGACGTTCCTTTCAGTTCATTTGATGACGTTGTTGTGACGTGTACAGTAATATTTAATCATATACATCAATATGGGTGCATTAGTTTAAAGTGATAAAAATAATGAATATCAACGATTTTTTAAATTCCAGCGGCGAAGAAGGCAACAGCGACATGGAAACCATGGATGTATCATTAAGTTGTGAAAATTCAGAGCTTATGAGCTCTGAATTTTTCGATTCAGTGCTCTCCTTGGAAAACAATATGGATGATGAGTTTTTCCCAAATTTTGAAGACGATATCAATGTTTCCAGCGATGCCAGTTCTAACGTTGACGAAGTCTTATCACCGCAAAGTTTTTATTCAGAAAGCGATAAAAATAGTTCTTGCATGGATGGTTATGATGACACTAGCACTATATTGGGCAATATTGAAGGTTTTCAAGAGCTTATGTCGATCTTAGATCCTATACCAGAACAACCTGCAAAAGAAATACCCTCCGTAACTACATCTAATCCGCTCGTTTCTAAATTACCAACTCAAATTGTTATACAGAACCCAAATAATAAAAAATGTATTTCAAAGCCTATGATAAGTACCACCACTAGTCAGTTTAAGAAAACCCAAATTAAAACAAAACCCCAGATACTTAAAGTACAACAAATTTCAAACAATGGTACTCCAGTTTTACTCCCGCTTAATATAAAAAGCATCAAAATATTGAACAGTGCTGCTGATGTTGCTGCTCTTACTGGAAATGTGAGAAAACGAAAATTTGAGACAAAAATTGAGGAAAGTTCTAATATCGTTAGTTCCACAAATCAGTACCCACCCTTAAATCTATCCAATGAAGAAAAGAGGCTATTGGCTAAGGAAGGTATAGCTTTGCCAACACACCATCCTCTCACTAAAAATGATGAAAGAGAACTAAAAAGAATTCGTAGAAAAATAAGGAATAAAATTTCAGCACAAGATTCCAGGAAGCGTAAAAAGGAATATGTGGACAGTTTGGAGGAGAGAGTTAGAAGAGGTAAGTGTTATAAGTTGTAAAATGTATTTAATTATTGTAAAGTTTTAACATGGTTTTTTTAATTCTGCCTTCTGTAAACTATATGGTTTATTAAATTTAGGCAACTTTTTTGTTAGGTTCGGAAGAAAATAAAAATCTCTTGCAAAGAGTTCGAGATCTACAAAAACAAAATAAAACTTTAATTGCTCACGTCAACAAGCTACAAGCATTGATTTGCAATTCTACAACATCTAAAGCTACACCATCTACGTGCTTGATGGTTGTTCTGCTTTCCGCCTTATTGGTATCATTGCCAAATATGAAATTGTTCGAGGGCAAGAGTTCTCCCCAAATACCTAATGAGCAAGAACAGGTAGCTGTTAGAAGATCATTACTTTCTAGCCCACAAGCTACTGAAGACAATTTGAACATGGAGGAGTTCTTGATTTTCAAAGATGAGGTACTTATATTGAATTTCATCGCAAATATTTCAGTAAAATGCAAAATAAATTATGCTTAGATTCTTTATCTTATGTTTGAATTGGTGGTGTTATCAAGATTTGTTTTGTTTCAAGGAAACATTTTAAAAATAAGTTGAAAAATACTTGATTGTTTATCTCTTGATTTAAACTATACTATTTATCTCGCAGGAGTACCATGTATCAATTTGTTTCAGGAGGAGTTTGATGGAAAACTCGATGAGTTAGATATGGAGAACTCCACCGAACAGGAAATTACGAAGATCCTGGAAAGTATGGGAAATAAATATGATGGCATTCAATCAGAGACAAAAGACTCTGTTGGATTGTTTGACAGAATTATGGAGACGGTTAAAAGTTTTGTTACAAAAGAAAAGAAAAAAGATATATTTGGTGCTTCAGATTACGGAGGGTTCACAAAAAAAGGTTTTATAGAACCAGACATCGATGAGTATTATCCTGATGAAGAACCAACTATTAAGCGGAACAAGCTGGATGCAGATACAAGACCATTTCGCGAGAACATTGTAACAACTACGTTGAATACAAGAAAAATCACTCTAAATACTAAAGAAAAGTAAAAAATTTGTATCAAGTTGAACTCCTTTCGTAGATATTTAATTGAATTTGATAAATTGCAACATTCAAATAAGATTGAATATAATTGATTAGAGTATAAATATAATATATACATAATGGTTAATTTTTTTTATTATAATTATTATAACGTGTTTGTACTAGTAACTATCTAAAATCGTAATTTTTTATCTAAATATATTCATTCCATGTTTAACGATTATGCAATTCAAGTGGGTTATTTGCTTATACTTCAAAATTGTTCCTTTTTGGTATATAGGTATAGTTTTTTATTTTTAAAGACTGTAATGAGATTTTATCGATATTTATTTATAGCCATCCATGCAAATATATCGTTGTTTTTTTGCTTTAAAAGGCTCGTCGGTGTTTAAATTTTGGTTTATGTTAAGTTTACATAGATATATTTTTGTCTTATGTCTATACAAATTTTTTTTAGTTTCAATAAATGCATAGGACAAATTAAATTAAAATTATCATTTACACAATAATATAAAGGTGCAGTGAGATTTTTCTCGTCTCGTCTCGAAAAAGCGAGACGAGACATTTTTGAAAATATGGGCGATACCGAGACCACATACAGTGCAACCCGAGAGTCCCGTTAAATTTTTTTTTATGAAGTTTTTATTAGAAAAATTAGAAACGGTCTACATAGAGAACAATACATTTTACAATATATAAAATCTGGTGACCATCTGTAAAATATTTTATTGTAAATTTAAAGTGGTGGGTCTTTCTTTTTTTCTATGTGGAATAAAATGATAAAAACAGATAAAAATCTGGTAATCTTCTTAACAATCAAATAGATATCAACCATTCTCCCCCATTAAACTTATTTACCTAGAAGATGGGTCAGGAGTAATTGTTGTGAATGAATTTCCGGGTGAACTCAATAATTTTGTTAATATTCGTTGAATTCCGTATTTAGGCATTTTTTATACTTTATTTCCATGTATACATTTTGTGATACTTGGTCAATATTCTTAAAATTCCGTATTTATGCACTGTACAAATTAAATTTTTTTCATTATACCTTCACTCGTTTGCTTTGATTTTTGGACTTCAGTTACATTAAAATGTGATTGTTATAGATATAGTTTTAAAAAATTATTTATGGATTTTATTATCAATATTTAGAATCGAGCGAAACGAGACTCAATTTCTTCGGAATTGACGAGATCGAGACGAGTTTTTTGGTACTCTCGCCCACTCTCGTCTCGTGTGAAGCCCTAATCAGGCTTTACAAATGGTGCGTAAAATTGTATTTTTGAAATGAAGATTATCTAATTTATTGCATTATTCATATTATAAAACAAATAAAAATATATAATTACTTCATATAGAAGTTTTTAGACTTGGAGATCACGATTATACTGTTTTTGAAATATTGGGTTCGTTTGGTTAAATAAAACTCGAAAGAAACTTAAATTCCATATAATCATAATATTAAATAAAACATAAATAAATTCGATAATTGTGTAATCAATATTTCAACTAAATAACTATCAAAATCAGCCTTTTTACGAAATATCTCCCAATCAATTCCACTCATCATCGGATCCAACACCTTGTTCAGTATTTCTAGCTAACATATAATTATCCATATCGATGGATTTGCAATTATTTATTGAATATCTCAATTTTTCAGCCATTATTTCTTGACTAGTATAAGGAGGCAGACGGAGTTGGAAGAAACACGTTTGGGCTGTCGGTAAACCGTTTGTTGCTTTATCTACTTTCATAACCTAAAATTTAACAAAAATTAAATATTTTTTCCGCTTTAAACCCAGAATATTAATTTCTTACTTGAAATCTTTGAGACAAGTCTGCTAAATTTGCTGGTAATCTCGATCTACCGGATACGAATCGCATAAATAATACTCTCTCGTTATCTGTGAAACTTTCCAAAATATTCCACAGCCATTGCACTAATTGATGATTTTCATCCAATTCCCTATATCTAAAAGAAATAAAAAAGATAAAACGCCAAAAAATGCCCAACTTCCGATAAACAACTTCAAATATATCACTCTACGTCAACTGTCAAACAATGATTGTAATGAAATGCCAAATAATTCCTAACTTCCGGTAAACAACTTCAAATATATCACTCTATATCAACTATCAAACAATGATTGTAATGAACGTTTTAATAAATGAAATAACATACCTGACGATTTTTTTCAAAACCGCAATCGAAATTTGCGACATGCCGCATACCAATTGCTCCATATAATCGGCAGTCATTAAAGACAACAAAGGCACTGGTATAATGCCCGCCATTCCTTCGCGAATGGCGATTATTTGCAAGTCGAATTCCTGCATTCGATATTTCACAGCCTGTTCATAATATTGAACCCTATTCTCAAAAGTTAACGGAATGTTTCGTCCACCATGAACTATTGGAACTACCTAAAACCATATCGAATAGATAAATCAACTTCGCTTTATTTGTCCGAACTGTCATATTTTTGACAGCAACAGTGTTTGTTGTTGTTATAACCTAAAAGTTTTACAATTGAAGTATTTTAAGAAGTTGAAAATTGACTAAAATCATGCTCAAGTAACATCGGGCTATGATCTCACACGGCTATAATAGCATTTTAACCTTTTCCGCTATGTCAACTGTCATATTTTTGACACCAACCGTGTTAGCTGTTGTCAAGTCTTTCCAGGATTTGAGACGTCGTGAAATGTTGAGTCAGATGGACAGAAAATGATCAGCCAAATAGGTTAGGTTAGGTGACCTTAATCCGCATACTTTCCGCCAGATGCCGGGGCAGTTAGCATTAAAAGTAAGTACTTGTTCTATGATATATTGGAACATCTAATTCAATATCAGCTATCAAAGTCTAGGCCGGCGCCTTTGATATATTTCACTGGGATCGTTGGGTGGTAGAGATTTGCGTCAAATCCATCCCCACTTCGAAAACGCCGCAATTATTGGGCCGAATATTGATATCTAAGGAAAATTGTTGTAGTTTGTTTTACCTTTCCCGTACAACTTCTACCTTCGAAGCATTCCAATGGAATTATATCGTGAAAATTGTCCGCCGTTACGCCGGATAAATGAATGTCTCGAATACTTCTCAAACTTTGTATGTACATACAATCCGCATCTTCTAAATCTTCCACGGTCAAAGGTTCTCCCACTATCAATTTCCATATCATCGGTACTATCGGTAAAGCCAACGGTTTTCTAGTTCGAATCGCCACGCCAAATAAAATACCTAAAATCGCAAAGTAATTTAATAGTTTTAGGTGAATTTCGAACGGTTTATTTACCTAAAAATTTGAACCACGACATGTTGTGTGAAGACGTTAATTGCGGATTGAGTAGAAACTTGTCTCTATTAAAACCTTCATCGTTAATTGCGTTCGGAGATGGGATTAATAGAGGGACTACACCGGAAGTTATTTCTTGACATATTTCCGTTATGGTATCGTCGAAAACTCCGCCTGCATCGTCCGCTCCTTCACCGACTAATTTTACTTTCCACGCTCTAGAGGGTAGTCGCATTTCGTTCGGCATTATATCTACGACTTGTTTAGCTATTTGGACGAATATCGGTTTGCATTTTCTACCTACAAGAAAAAAATCACGTAAATAAACAAGTGCCGACCTTGAACAACAGTTTTTGACACACCCTCCTGCGATATCCTTCTGACAGTTATTTGCGGTCCATAGTTCTTTCCTTGTATCATAGTTTTACCGATACATCGTACAAACGGTAACGTATACACTCTGGGCGCTAATAACGTCCGAAGTTTCGGTGAAATCAGTCCTTCTAATGGAGGTACTTGGAAATCGTTTCGTTGATAACATAACGGCATTAAAGTCCAACTGGAATATAATTTATCCGAAAAATTATAAAGAAACTTCAATCTGGATTGAATCGCTTTAATAGAAGCCCCTTGTAGATGGTCGTATTGAGGAGGGATTTCGGTTGGTAGACCGAAACTTAAACAGCTGCGACAACTAAAAGAAAAAAAAATGAAGAACAAATTCTTCAAGTTCAGTTAACGAACCTTCTAATTAAAGGAGTAGCAGTCCAAGCGGCGCTGTGGGTTCGTCCGGTAGAAATTTGTTGGATGTTCTTATTCGACAGTTCCGTTATCATCTCTGGTAGTTTAACTATGGAAACGTGCGGTAATCCTAATTGTCCTTCGGTATTAATTCCCCATCCGAAAACTTTCCCGCATTTTGTGAGGAAAAGACAGTGTTCTGTTCCTATAGCAAAATCCTCGATAATATATTCGTTGATATTAACCAGTTGCTGCGGTCGACAATCGGTGCGATCGCTCATGTGCAGTTGCCAATGCGCTCGGTCTACACCGCATACGAATATATTTCCACTATTGGTTAAGAAAATCGTAAGGTGAGTTCCACAACCGACCTATAAAAAAATTATGTATATACCGATAATAAACAGTTCGATCAAATTACCTTTTTAACGCCGATATTGCACATAGTTTCGACCAATTGCGGAATCGACTTGCTGTTACGGTGTCCCAAGCCCAATTTACCAAAATCCCCTTCACCGAATGTCCACACGCCCTTCCCGTCGCTCGAAACGCAAGCGGTGTGGTTGAGCCCGCACGCTACTTGTCCAATTTTATAAATTTCCAACGCGGTGACTCTTTCAGGGAACTTTTTATTCGACGTCGAACCCAAACCGAGTCGACCGTAATCGCCGTTACCGAAAGTGAAAAGTTTCCCGTCTCTAGTGACCACAGCGCTGTGTTTAAAACCGCATGCGACTTGTATTACTTCTTCGGATTGCAAAACTTCTATCTGCCGCGGTCTACGTTGTCGGTCGCTATTTCCATGACCTAATTTACCTAAAAAATGAAGAATTGTAAGAAATTCAGCTGCTGGAGGATTTTAACTTACCGTAGTCGCCGTCTCCCCAAGAGAAAACTTCACCGCTTTCCGCCAAAGCCAAACTATGTCCATCGGAACCGACACTTGTAGCCAAGTCAACGATTACGAAGCCTTGTAAACTGGATATAATGCTTAATGATCGCAGATCGTCGGAATTTCCTTGTCCTAATCGGCCGTAGCTTCCTTCTCCGCAAGCCAAAACGGTTCCGTTAGCTTCGATAACGAAGGTGCAATTTTGTCCGCAAACGATTTTTCTTGCTATAGCGAATGATTCTACTACTGTCGGTACAGATGCACTGTAGCCTAGCTCTGCTAGTTGACCGTGTCTGTCCGAACCCCACAAGTATGCTTTGCATTTACCTAGTTGTAAATCAAAATATTACTTAATATTATGTATCCATTTTCTTCTTTCCTTCTTGAGAAATAGATGAAAGAAAAAAGGTTACAACAGTGAATATGTATTGAATTTAGTAAAGCGTTGTCTGCAGGTATTGTTTTGTTTAAGTTTGTAACATTCACTTGTATTTTCATGTTGTCAAATAAGACAGTTATATAGTTGTCATTTTTACATTAAAAGATCATTCCAGTACCAGTTTTTCATTTTCATATAATCACAATAATCCAAAAGGTTATGGGCCCAGATTACGTGAAATTGTAAAGGAAGATTAACTGCAGTAAATATCGTTATTTATTTTGTGCAAGAATTATTTGTGAACTCAAAAAAAGAAAATTGGAAAGCAATTTATTTTTGAAGTTTTGAAGCCGATAATTATTAAAAGACAAAATAAATGGAAGGCGATCGCGTTAATATTGAAAAGCTGGAAAGCGGCAGCAACTGGCTAACATGGAAGTTTCAAATGCGTCAGATTTTAGAAGCTAACGATCTTTTTGACTACGTCGATGGAACAAACGTCAAACCGACATCTGAATGTACAAATTATGCGAAGGAAATTGTGACTTGGAAGAAGGCGGATGCTATGGCCAGACGAGCAATTTCCACGACTTGTATGAAACAGGCATTACTGCAGATTATAAATTGTGAAACAGCTCAAGAGATGTGGGAGACGCTCAAAAGTACGTATGAGCAAACATCAAAGGCAAATATTTTATTTTTACAACAAAAATATTATGGCTACACAAAACAACAGGAAGATGACATTGCGACATTTTTATCAAAATTAATGGAAATAGTGCAGCAATTACGTGATCAAAAAGAAATTATTTCTGAGTCCATGGTAATTTCGAAGATTTTAATGTCACTACCGTCCGAGTTTAATCATTTCCATAGTGCATGAGAATCTGCAAACGCAGATAGTCAAACTTTGGCAAATTTGCGGGCTCGTTTGATGGCAGAAGAACTTCGTTTGAAGTCGCAGGGTCAAGTTCAAGAAGTAGAGGCGCTAATGGCTAAGAGAATCTTCTCGAAGAAACAAATCAATAATTACAAGAAAGGATATTCATCGAATAATAACAAAGCGACTGATAAAAATGACAAACCGAAAGGCAAATGCTTCAAATGTGGGAAAAAGGGCCACTGGAAAAGGGAATGCTCGGAAAAGACGACTAACTTCAACGGGAGAAAAGAAGAAAATTCAAATGATGCTTTTATTTGTTACAAAACAACAAATAGAGACCAAGATACTTGGATTTTGGACTCAGGTGCAACTGATCACATGAGTCATCGCCGAGAATGGTTCGAAAACTATACGGAAATAGCTGAACCAATTACAGTTGGTAATGGTGACAAGATAATGGCTCTGGGCAAAGGCGATATCAACATTTTTGCTTTTAATGGAGATGAATGGATTCGCAAACGAGTCATGGGAGTCTTGTTCGTGCCGGAGCTGAAGAAAAATTTGTTTTCATCGGGAAAGGTGTTAGATCGCGGGCATCAATTGAACATGAACAACGAAGGTTGCAAATTGCTGAAAGATGGAAACATTGTTGCAGTGGGAGTTCGCAGAAAAAGTTTGTTCCAAATGTTGTTCAGAACAATACAACCATCAAAGATTGAAACTACAGCGAGTGTAGCAATCAAAAACGCTACACTTCGTTCATGGCACGAACGTCTAGGACATCAGAATTCGACACATATGAAGAAGTTTCTACTAAGTCGGGGTATAGATTTCATTGATGAGGAATTTGCATGTGAAGCTTGTGTCTATGGAAAGCATCATCGAAGCAGTTTCAAGAGTCGCGAAGAAAAGTCAAAGATGTGTGGCGAAATCATTCATACTGACGTGTGTGGTCCGTTTCAGACGAATTCAATTGGTGGATCCAGATATTTTTTGTTGCTCAAAGATGATTATTCTCATTTTCGTTTCGTATATTTCATGAAACAAAAATCAGAAGTAGCGAGTATTATCGAAAAATGTGTTAAACTGATTCAGAAGAAGCATGGTCACAGTGTTCGCAATATCAGATCTGACAACGGCACAGAGTTTGTCAATGAAAAGCTGAAAGTTTTCTTTGAAGCAGCTGGAATTCATCATCAACGAACTGTGCCATATACACCAGAGCAGAATGGTTGTGCAGAAAGGGAAATACGAACTATCGTTGAATCAGCAAGGACAATGCTTGAGGCAAAGAAGATTGATAGGAAATTCTGGGCGGAAGCAGTAAATACAGCAGTTCATGTGCTAAATCAAACTGGAACAAGCACAGTTGACAACAAATCACCGTATGAATTATGGCATAACAAGGAGGCGAAGCTAGACCATTTACGGATTTTTGGTTCGGAAGTATTTATTCACATTCCAAAAGAAAAACGTCAGAAGCTCGACGCGAAGGCAGAAAAATGTATGTTTGTTGGTTATGACAATAATTCAAAGGGATATCGAGTTTGGAATTCGAAAACTGGTAAAATCGAGATCTCACGAGACGTCGTTTTTTTGTTAGAAAATTCAATGGGAACACTCGATATTTTTGTTGAAGAAAATGCTAGTGTAGTCAGTAAGAATGAAAATAACGAAAACGAAGACAATTATGGTATTGACAAAGGTGCAGAAAATGAAAATGACGAAGATAAGGACACAAATGAATGTGCGTCACTAGATCAACAGAAAAATCGTGGTATGACCTGCGATCTTGATAGCAGAAATATTGTCAATAGGCGTCTACGTGATCGTAACACATTAACACATCTGGTAACTGGTGAACATTCTGCAATGTTGGCAGTCAGTGATGAGCCAAGAACGTATGAGCAGGCAATTCAGTCGATTGATTACAAGCAGTGGGAGCGAGCAATGGATGAAGAGTACGATTCACTTATGAAAAATCATACTTGGATTTTGGTCGATGCGCCAGTTGATCAAAAAGTGATTGACAATCGCTGGGTCTACAAGGTCAAATAAAATCCGGATGGGAGTGTTAATCGGTATAAGGCACGATTGGTAGTACGAGGCTTTACACAAGAGTACGGAATCGATTACCAGGAAACTTTTAGTCCAGTGGTGAAGTTTACATCAATCAGAGCGATCCTAGCATTGGCTGCGGCAAAGCGTATGACACTAAAACAGTTTGATGTGAAAACGGCTTTTCTAAATGGCGATTTAGAAGAAAATGTTTATATGAGCCAGCCAATTGGATATAATGACAACAGTGGCCGAGTGTGTAAACTATACAAAAGTTCGCGCTGTTGGAATAAGAAGCTTACTTCTTTCCTTAACAGTTTTGGTTTCAAAGAGAGTGGATCCGATCCATGCGTTTTTGTTAGCAACGGAAAAGATGGAATGTTAATTTTGGCAATTTACGTTGACGATGGATTGATTGCAGCAGAAGAACAAGAAGCCATTAAGCCGGTCATTAGACACTTACAGAGAGAATTTGAGATCAAAATTTTTGAGCTGAAATGTTTTTTTTGGGACTCGAAATTGATCAGCTTTTGGATGGATCGATTCATGTTCATCAACAAGGATATGCAAGAAAGGTTCTTGATCGTTTTGATATGACATATTGTAAGACAGTGACAACTCCATTAGCTAGTTCACAAAACCTCGGAGATTTTGAAGCTGATAAAAAAATCGATTTTCCTTATCGAGAGGCAGTCGGGAGCTTGATGTATCTGGCCGTTGCAACCAGACCAGATATTTGTTTCGCAGTTGGAAGTGTCAGTCGATATTTGGAAAAACCAGCTACTGCACATGTGAATGCAGTAAAACACATTATGAAATATATCAAAGGTACGATGAACAAAGGAATACGTTTCGTAAGCGGAAACAATTTAGACTTTTGCGGGTATAGTGATGCCGACTATGCTGGAGACACGCAAACACGAAGATCAACATCAGGTTATGTTTTCATGCTTGGAGGAAGTGTAATTAGCTGGGGATCAGAACGACAAAAATCCGTCGCACTATCCACAACAGAATCCGAGTATGTGGCAGCGTCACAAGATATAAAAGAACTTGTCTGGTTGAAGAATCTCTTATGTGATCTTCGACAAGTTAAATTGGATGTACCAGTTTTATTTATGGATAATCAAAGCGCAATACGACTTGTGAAGAATCCAGAGTTTCATAAGAGAACTAAGCATATTGACGTCCGTTACCATTTTATCCGAGAGAAATTCAAAGATGAATTTTTTTGAATTACAATATGTTTCAAACAGATGACCAGGCAGCCGATATCATGACAAAGGCATTATCAAAATTGAAACATCAACATTTTTGTCAAATGTTGAATGTATTGTCAAAGTGAATGTTGACATTGACTTGTAACAAAAAGTGGGAGTATTGAATTTAGTAAAGCGTGGTCTGCAGGTATTGTTTTGTTTAAGTTTGTAACATTCACTTGTATTTTCATGTTGTCAAATAAGACAGTTATATAGTTGTCATTTTTACATTAAAAGATCATTCCAGTACCAGTTTTTCATTTTCATATAATCACAATAATCCAAAAATATGTGATGATGAAACAAACAGAAGATGGGAGGCCAAAAGAAGAAAGAAAAAAAGGTTACAACAGTGAAGATGTGATGATGAAACGGATATAAGATGGTAGGCAAAAAGAAGAAAGAAAAAAGGGTTACAACAGTGAAGATTTGATAATGAAACGGATATAAGAAGATGGGAAGCCAAAAGTAGAAAGAAAAAAGGGTTACAACAGTGAAGATGTAATGATCGAACTGATATAAGATGGTAGGCCAAAAGAAGAAAGAAAAAAGGTAACAACAGTGAGGATATGTGATGATGAAACAGACAGAAGATGGGATGTCAAAAGAAGAAAGAAAAAAGGTCACAACATATGATCAAACAAATATAACAGGATGTAAGGCAAAAAGAAGAAAGAAACAAGGTTACAAAATGAAGATGGAACTGATATAAGAAGTTGAGAGACCAATATATGGAAGAAAAATGGTGCAACAAAGATTCGTCGATGGAACAAATAGAAGGTGGAAAACCAAAATAAGGAAGAAAAATAATGTCACATAGAACGAAATAGGAAAGAATAAGTTTTTATTTTACCTCCAAACTGCCAATCGTGAGGTCTTTGAGCAGCCCACTGCATAATTTGTTCGTCTTGTTTCAAAGTCCAAAAAAGATTTTGTATCGCCGACGGTTTAACGTCTTCTTCTAAAATTTTACACGACTTGATGACGTCCTCTGATAACTCGCTCCTTTTTATCAAACTATCCGCCATTTTTGTAGCCAAACTAAACGTGTGTAACCAATACATATCCGGTATAGGTTTATTTACGATTTTATCGTTAAACGGTCTCAACGTGTAGCATATAACTTTGTCCAAATCTAATAAAAGTGCTACGGACGTTAAACTTTTTAGATACACCGAATGCATTAGATGTGCTCCAGTTTGAACGGTCAATTTTTCAGCGTTGTATTGTTTTTGAAGCATATTCGGCAGCATTCCGGCTAGGATTTTAAAAAACGGCGCCGATTGCAGTCCTCGGATGCCTTTTTTCATGAGCGTACATCGAACAGCGGCAAGAGGAAGGTTTTTCAATAAATCCTGAGTGCTGTAACTCAGCAAACGGATCGTTTTTGATCTGGAAAAAGCCACCGATAAATGATCGTTTATATTCAACCAGGACATGCCGTTGGCAGTAATTCCACCATTTCCCGTTGTTGTATGAACAAGACTTCCGTCATGTAAAGACCAAATATTAACAACCCCGCTTGGACCTTTTAAACAACCACTAGCTAATAACAAACCGGTTTTGTCGATGCACAAGCTAGAGACGCTGTTGTACGAATGACCTTGAACTGTCATAACCAAAACGGGATTGTTTTCATGGTAATTTTGCTCCGGTAATTGCCACACGTTTATTGTACCGTAATTACTGCCGATAGCTAGAAGTAACGGTAAAGGACCTTGGCCGATCAAAGGAGACCAAACTAAACTGATAGGTTCGTGATTTTGAGTTAACAAATGTAACAGGACAAGTTTATCGGCGGTTACTTTCCATATTTTACAAGTTACATCTTCGGATATCGAGGCTAGTAGCAAACCTCTCGCATCCCAATGGATGGACGTTACGGTATTTTCGTGAGCTTTGCAGGAAATGTGCGTTTCTTTATCGATCCAACCCAATTTTATAGTTCCGTCTAGATAAGCTACTGCAAAAGGACCGTCTTCTTGGTACCAATCGATTTGGACGACAGCTGAAACGATTATTTATATTTTTATTGGCCACTTTTTGAATTACCTGCGGAGAATTTTTGGATATAACACCTCTCTCGTCAACTGTCATCTATCAACAAGCAACTGTCAAAATTTTTAGCGACTTATGTGGTCTAGTTTATGTTTGACAGCTGATAATCTCAAAAGTGAGGTTATCAATGGTTGTCAAACACAAATTAAACGACGCAGCTCGCTCAAAATTTGACAAAATAGATGACAGCTGACGGAAGAAGTGTTATATTTAAAAATACTACGCGGGACATTAAAAAAAGCCGCTGACTTATCAAACTTACCTTTGGGCATTGAAAAATGTTGAAGAGCAACTACTTGTTTGTTATCTTCAGAAAGGGTGATCATAGATACGGAGCCGTCGATTTTACCGACGAGCAAAAAATCTTTATTTTCGGTCTGTTTTCCTTTATTTTTCGGCCAAGACATGTCGGTGATGAATTCCTTTTGATCTTCTATAATCCAATCGCTGTAATTATTCATATTTTCCGATTTTTTTAACGGCCAAATGTTAATTACACTATCAAGAGCCGCTGCGATAAATAAACCCGTAGGAGACCATTTTAAATGACCGATGAGTCTATCTTGTAATTCGCTACCGAATATATCCGAAGCGACGTGGAATACTAAAGTCGAATCGAGGATTGGTGGTTTTTTCGGTTCGATTAACCATAAACGAACGGTACCGTCGTAGCCGGCGGAAGCTAGTAAATGGCTGTCTTCGTGCCAAGATAGCGACGATACTCGATTGTCGTGCGCTTCTAGGTAAACCGAAGGTTGTTTGGGCATGAAACTGGAAAGATCGGCGTAGTTTATTTGATCCGCATGCGGGCCGCATAACATTTGAATTTTCGTCGCTAGACACTGTAAATAATTAAAAAAATTGTCACTAAATACCCGGTTATTATTTAATACTAACCTTAAAAAGCTGCTGGGCGGCCCATTGCTTCGAATTGTGATCGACTTTATTGGATAATATAAAAGCCGACAGGGCATTAACCAGCGTCAACGGTCCATTATCGTTATCTTCGGTCTGCGGAATCTGCGCCAATTCCTCCTTCGATAACTCCATCAGTGAACACCCACCGTGAGTTGATAGTATATTTACTAAAGCTTGAGTAACGGCAAAACCGGATTTAGGTACGGAAACACCGAAAGCGGACATAATAAGATCTTTAGTACACATATTCACCACCAGATTAGAAGAATTGATTTCATTATGCGCCAAAGCAGCTATACTAACGCTTAAATAGTTTAAGCAACTGTTAGCAGCGTTAGATAAGTTTGTTATTAGTTGCGAGAAACCTTTTGGTAGTTGAAATATAGGAAAGTCTTGGTTATTTTTTATATTGTTTATTTCGACTTTATTCATCGCTGTTAAGGTCATCAAACGAACTACTTTAGTTATATCCGACAACCCTATAGACTCTAGGGAGTTTACTAAAGAAACGTAATTGTTGTTCATCGATAAAACGGATAAAACGTTCAAAATAATCGTTCTAGAAAGTAGAATGCTCATGGAAACTGTAAGGTGTTTAAGAGCAACGATTCTTTCGAAAGAAGCGTTTAGCGACATCGCTTGACTTCCTACCGATCTAATTTTCGTGTCGATCTTGTCTTCTTTTTCGTTCGGGATTTTAATGACCGCGTTCGCTCCCAACGGATCGAATCTTGTTACGCTAAACGTAGCTACGGCCGCGTCGGTCATTTCCAGATAACTTTTCATTAAATTAACGTCGTCGGAATTCGGAAGGGTGAATTTTGTTAATTGAACGTCCGCTTCGGTCATATCTTCCTCGTTGAATATAATATCCGGTGCTTGGAGTTGTAGGTAATTAGCGGATTTTGTATTGCTTAAATATTTGTTTTTACATTTAAAACAGAGTATGTAATACCCGTCGGAGCAGTAGCCGCAAACTCCTTGTCCCCACAACGCGTTACATCCTGGATGATAGGATAGTAAATGCGCGTCGAGATAAGGAGATAAATGTTTGCAATAAGGACAAATTGCGCAGGGATTTTCCACGCTAACGTAATTTTTGTGTTGTTTCTCCAAACCGTCGTTCGTAGTAAGACTAGCTTCGCTGTTCGCGTCTTCCACCGAAGAATTTCTTAATAAAGGAAGAGCTTCGCCTCTAACATGTTGACGTTCTCTAACTCTATCGTGCAACGTTCTATCTATACGTTCCAAGAAATTTCGTAGATCCGAACAAGCTCGTCGTCGCGGACCTAAACCTAAGAGTTGGAAAAAGTTATTCTAAAATAAAAAAATAATAATAATTTTACCTCGACGTTGAATAAATTCGATTTCGAAGCGTTCTAAATTTTGCGGTCGTACCGCATCTTGTGGTCGTACCATCAGCGACCGTAATATATTGCTTCTTGTACCTTCGTCCTCGCTGACGTCCAAGAAAGGATGTTCCAGCATCCACGTAGCTAAAGTATTGACTGCGTGGACGTTTAGTTCGCCGCCGGATTTTGTTTCTTGTAAAGCTTTTTGGATGTGTTTGATGCTGAATCCCATTTCTAATAGAGGCGTCGCTATGGGAGGTGGCGGAGAATTAGAATTCCCTCTACGTACACCCCAAAAATTATCTTCGGATTCCGAGTCGAAACATAGTCTGCTTCTTACAGAGTTACCGGCACCTAAACGTTAGATTTTAAAAAATTACTACATCGAGAAAAAATTTATAACCGAGATCACAGAATTTAACATTATCGCTCCTGGTAAGTAATTATTTCCTCATAATATATTTTTTTTAAAGCCGGCATAATAAGTCTTTTCCTTTCGTTTGATGTTGAATGCGGGTGTTTAGTGCAGGAGTGGTGAGCTGGAATACGATAATACCGGCGAGTTCCTTAAGTTTTCCATCATAATTTCTATAACGATACAAAAATTTTAAAACTTCTCTTTCTCTAGTTCTTCTTCTTTGACACCGCTATATATTCAAAGTGTAACGCCAAAAACTGCCTTATCCACTGTAATATTGCATGTCTTGTCATTTGTCGGGGGATTTGCCATAACAAGTGACAGTTGAACCATTTTTGATAATTTTTCAAAAATTTTGACCAGTTTTCAAAAAATTTGAGAATTTTTAACAATTATTGACCATTTTTGACAGTTTTTTATAATTATTGACCATTTTTTCAAAATTTTAACAATTATGTGTGTGGCGGCTCGTGAACTTTTTAAGAGAGGAGGCTGGACATAAAAATTGTAAAAAATTTTGAAAAATGGTCAAAAATTGTCAAAATTTTGAGAAAATGGTCAATAATTATACAAAAACTGTCAAAAATGGTCAATAATTGTTGAAAATTGTCAATTTTTTTTAAAAATTGTCTAAATATTTGAAAAATTGTCAAAAATGTTCAAAAATTCTCAAAATTGATCAATAATTGTTAAAAATGGTTAATAAGTGTCAAAAATGGTCAATAATTGTCAAAACTTTAAGAAAAATGTCAAACATTATTAAAAATTAGTCAATGATTGTTAAAAATTATTAAAAATTTTGAAATATGGTCAATAATTGTTAAAAACTGTCAAAATTTTGAAAAAATGGTTAATAATTTTTAAATATTTTCAAAAACTGTCAAAATATTTGAAAAATTGTCAAAATTTTGAAAAAATGGTCAAAAATTGTCAAAATTTTTGAAAAATGGTAAAAAATTGTCCAATTTTTGTAAAAATGATCAATTGTCAAAATTTTGAAAAAAAGGTCAAAATTTTTGAAAAATTGTCAAAAACTTTCAAAAATGGACAATTATTGTCAAAAATTGTTAAGTTTTTTGAAAAATTGTCAAAAATTTTGAAAAAATGGTCAAAAATAGTCAAAAATTTGGAAAAATGGACTATAATTGTATAATTGTCAACAATTGTCAATAATTGCCACTGTTGGAACTTACCCAAAATACATTTCTCCCGCACGAACTTTAAAAAAAATTATTTATTTCCTCTGCTTTGATATGTTTACCTATTTTATGAGTTATTCAGGTTCCGTATTTTACTCTCGATTTTTTTCTATTTAAAGTATATACAATGGAGCTTATTTATAACGCTCGGCGCAGATTCATATCATCACGCATTCATTTTCGTCAAGTCCCCGAGCTCGTTTTGTGTTTTGTGTCACTCAATGAGATGCTGCTAATGTTACATCCTCGAATAGCTCTTTTCTATATGAAGCCAATGTAAATTGATGAAGCTCTCGGGTAGGAGAGGTTAGTGATGCGGTGTGATTTCATACTCAGTGATTTGTCACAGTTCAAAAGATTACAACTAATAAATTAATTGTTTCAAACCTTACTAAGTGGAATATTTCCATAATTATCAAATAAAATTAATAAATAACAAATTCCACAACAGATAAAATAATTTTTCTGGTTTTTGGATGAGAGACCATGTTGAAAAATGGTAGACATAAAACTTAATTAAACACTGTAAAATGCCAAAAGAACTTCATGACTAATCTACAAAAATTTTTAACAATCGCAATTCCCACGAAACTATAGGGGATTCTGCCTAGGGACAGAAAACGGAACTAGTTTTTTGGCCATTGTTTCATAACCTCACTTTCTTTATTCGTTGCTTCACAACTATTATTTATTTTATCTACTTATCAAGGACATTTCAGGATTTTTTGTGTTTACTCACGTTGAACTTTTTCAGGAAGAAATGCATGAAAACTCAACTCCTTATTAACACCCCTTTTATTCCAAGAATAGTACTGAGCATTGGCGGCTCCTCGAAGGAGGCTCGGCCTCCTCACCAATTTATTCAGCAAATAGCAATTACTGATCAATTTTGACAATTATTGACCATTTTTGACAATTATTGATCAATTTTGAAAATGTTTGACAATTTTCCCAAAATAATGACAATTTTTGACCATTTTTCAAAATAATGACAATTTTTAACCATTTTTGGACAGTTTTTGACAATAAATGCCCATTTTTGACAGTTTTTAACAATAATTGACAATTTTCAACAATTTTTGACCATTTTTTCAAAATTTTTGGCAATTATAGACCATTTTTCCAAATTTTTGACTATTTTTGACCATTTTTTTCAAAATTTTTGGAAATTTTTCAAAAAACAACAAATTCTGACAATTATCAACTATTTTTCAGAATTTTGAGAATTTTTGACAATTTTTCAAATATTTTTACAGTTTTTAACGATTTTTGACAATTATTGGCCATTTTTCGAAATTTTTGACAATTTTTCTAAAAATTTTGACAATTATTGACCATTTTTAACAATTATTGATCAATTTTGAGAATTTTTGAACATTTTTGACAATTTTTCAAATATTTAGACAATTTTTGAAAATATTTGGCAATTATTAACCATTTTTTCAAAATTTTGAGAATTTTTGACAATTTTTCAAATATTTAGACAATTTTTGAAAATATTTGGCAATTATTAACCATTTTTTCAAAATTTTGACAGTTTTTGACAATTATTAACCATATTTCAAAATTTATAAAAAAATTTGACAATTATTGACCATTTTTTCAAATAAATTAACAGTTTTTAACGATTTTTTGCAATTATTGACCATTTTTCGAAATTTTTGACAATTTGTCTAAAAGTTTTGACAATTATTGACCATTTTTTGAGAATTATTGATCATTTTTGACAATTATTGACCACTTATGACAATTATTGATCAATTTTGAGAATTTTTGAACATTTTTCAAATATTTTGACAGTTTTTAACGATTTTTGACAATTATTGACCATTTTTCGAAATTTTTGACAATTTTTCTAAAAGTTTTGACAATGATTGACCATTTTTTGACAATTATTGACCATTTTTGACCAGTTTTCAAATATTTTGACAGTTTTTAACGATTTTTAAAAAATGTTGGCCATTTTTTACCATTTTTCAAAATTTCAACAATTGTTGACCATTTTGTCTGGTTTTCAAAATTAGTGACAATTTTTAACCCTTTTTGGACAGTTTTTGACAATAAATGTCTATTCTTGACAGTTTTTAACAATAATTGACAATTTCTAACAATTTATGATAATTTATGACTATTTTTTCAAAATTTTTGACAATTATTGACAATTGTTGACAATTATAGTCCATTTTTCCAAATTTTTGACTATTTTTGACCATTCTTTCAAAATTTTTGACAATTTTTTAAAAAACTTAACAATATTTGACAATTATCAACTATTTTTCAGAATTTTGACAATAATTGTCAAAACTTTTAGAAAAATTGTCAAAAATTTCGAAAAATGGTCAATAATTGTCGAAAATCGTTAAAAACTGTCAAAATATTTGAACCACAGACTACATTATATATTACAAAAATACAATCATTTAAGCAGAAAAACTAATATAAGACACGTTATGTGTCAAAATAAACTTACCCAAAGAAGAAGATTGTGCGGGGTTGTATACGCCGTACGGAAAACCACTCGTAACTGCACTCAGTGAAGACGGCGGTTTCGGTACCGAACTACACGGTCTGGGTTGTTTAAATAATAAATCTTTTCTTGAATCGTTATTATTAACGCCAGCTGAGCCTTCGGTTGCCGTACTGGGTAGACTGATTGCGGAATTTTCCAAATTCGTAATATTGTGCGGTGGAGTTTTCTTTTCTTCGAAAGATCTACTTTTAACGTAGCTCATGTGTAATATAGTTTGCGCTCGTTCGATATCGGCCACCATTATGATATTCCCCAATTTACATTGATCTATGCCTTTTTCGACGATGGCGTGCATTACTTTCCCCATACGTTCGATATCCTCGACTTTAGCTTTGGCGTTCGATAAAAATAATTCCGTAAACGATGACGAAGTAATGAATACGCCCAACGCTTTTAGTGCTACGAACTGTAGAAACGCCAACTTGAGCGTTTCTTCTTCCAGATTCAACAAACGTTTTTCGAGTAGATTCGTTTGAATATTTTCGGCGTCGTCTAAAGATCCGGCGTCGCCAGCGTCGACGATTTTCGATTCGCTTTGAGAACTCGATATTTTTTCGGTACTTATTCGTTTCACTTCGCCCATTATGCTCGATACCATTTCGTTGGTCAGGGATTCCATGGTTCGAGGACGGTCGTTGGGATTTTGGCTGTGTAGTTGCGAATCTGAGCTGCATCTGTACAAAGAAAACTTATTTCAAGTAAAAATGACAAAACTAATACCAAAAATGAAAATATCACTTAATAGTCCTTAAAACCCGCTCTTTGCTCTTTATTTTTCCATCCTATTTTCCTTTCTCAAGTTCTTCCGCTCATTTTATCCTTGGAATTGAGATCCTTGCTCCATAGAGATACTACAGATAGAGGCAACAATCCAGCTCGGAACCCGTCAGCTTATGAGAGAGATAGAAAGTCAGAGGTTCAGGCTGTCTTTTTCTAATGGCACGCATGCTATAGACGAGATACAAAGACAGAAAAACCTCTGACGTTTGTATTTTTCTCTCTCACCGGAGTTCAGACGGACATTCCCACTTACACAGCGGCCTATGGCTTGTTGCCTCTATCTGTAGTATCTCTATGCCTTGCTCTCCCTTAACTGATTTTTTCCATTCTGTCTTTCCCATAGAAATCTTCTATCCGGTGAATCCTTTTGCTTCTCCGCTACTAATTTCTTATTCTATTTCAGTCCCCAATTACAAAAACTTACCTCATATGATCTGTAGCAGGATGTTTTTGTTGTTTGTGAGCCTTGTTGGGATGTAAAAGCATTTGTTCGTCCTCCGTGAGTTCGAAAACTGGTAAAGAAATTTCATTCGTTATACCGCTGAGTCTTGCAATTTGCATTAAAATGGAAGGCGTTACTCCGGTAAATTTGTTCACGGCGAACGGTATTGGTTCGATGAATTCCAAATTAGAAAGTAATATATCCGATACTCCTCCGTCTTCCCATTGGACGTTTACAGTTGTGATGCCTTTTTTTAATATTCCGAGCACTATTGCCCTTTTTCCCGTGGCTTTGTGTTTGCACAAGCCTCCCATTCTCATACCTCGGTCAAAACCTACACAAAAATTCAAACTTACGTACAGATAAATTATTAGTTAGTTATTAAAACGTACAGAGTTTAACGGTTGTAGAAAAAATATAGTATTCAAAACGCGAGTAACAGTGATTAGCAGACTCACCTGAAATGACTACTAGCGCCGCCCAAACGACATTACACAGTTCGTCCGTCCGAATGTCAGATTTAAATTCGCTAAATTTTTCCTGCGTCAAATCCGCATCGTCTTCCATATTGTGCGTATCGATTATCGGGAATAAATTTTCGATTTTTTGTAATCTTGTAAGTAAAGCTCGATTAACGTCTACCGTCCAAGTCGAAGCGTAATGCAACTTTCTAATAAGCGTAACGTAAGATTCGACTAAAACGGCATGCAGCGGAGCCAAATTCGGTTCACCCGGTAGTAGATCCCTTTGAGTACCTATTTAATAATAAAAAAGAAAAATAGACATATTGCTGACAAAACAAAAAAAAACGCGAATAAACGAAACCATTTTGAACATTTTATCGTTAACCATCCAAAAAGTACAACACTCACATCATACAGTTCAGGTACGTCACCTTAGCATGTCGGTGACGGTAACGTAAAGAAGTTTTCACCGGTTAAACATTATATTTAGTGATATTTTTACGGTAAAAATTTGTGTCAAAACTTAAATTTACTTACCGTGCACTTTCATATCGGTAATTTTTACTTTTTCATCGGGATTGGTGCTGTAGAACATAACGCAAGGATACAATTCGGTGCCGTTTATATTTTCGAAAGCCACTCTCGGTTCTTCGCCGTTTTTGCCGAAACTCAAAGTTTTCGCATCCATATCTAATACGACGGTTATATAATCGCCTAAAAACAACAACAATCCGTCGTAAAATATATTATTTTTCGCCCAAACAGACGAAACTTTTAAAAACGAACTCTCTAATAGAGTGTTTACCAGACAAAAGTCTAAGGACCGGCACACACGTTCCGGTATACCGGTGAGATTTATCTGTACAGGAGCATGTGAGCCAGCAAATTTTACAGGCGTGTAGACTTGTTTACGTTTACACGCTCAGTGTTTACCTGGACAAACCAGTAAGATGGAAGCGTAGCCTGTGCACAGTGCGCAGTTTCGGGTATTTATTTGGGCATAGAAATGAATAAAGTGTTTATAAAATTCGCCTGCATTTATTTCGATATATCGGAAAGAGCAGCGAAAATTAATCAAATAGAATTTGAATTGTATCAACAAAAGGTAGAGTACGTAGTGCTACAAAAGAAAAAAAAACAAAAAAAACGTTAGATTTTGTAAAAACAATTAAATAAATAGGTTAGTGTTAGGTTATTAAAATAAAAAGCAATTGATTTAAGGCGAGTCCAAAACAATATAATTTGCGACGTTGTCAAATTTAAAAAATAAAGGACAAAATAAAGAAAGAAATTAGATATATATAATAAGTGGCTGGATAGATCAAGTATCTCCGAAGAGTAGATCTGGGTATCTTGGTCTTACGCTACCACGAAAATAATATAATTAAATAGTAATTGAATACAAAATATAAACAAAATGGATAGTGATGATTATTCTACAGAAGATTCAAAGAAAAGAAAAATGGATGGTGTATTTGAAGTTAGCAAGAGGACTAGCAGAACCCCAACTAAAAGTAAAAAAGATGAAAAGTTAGATCAAATCATAGCGTTAATGAAGGAAATGTCTGCAGATCAAAAGGATATGAAATGGGAACAACAACTGATTAAAAACGAGATCAAAGAAACTAAAGATCAACAGGCTCTGTTTAATGAGGAAATATTAAAGTTGAAAGTTGAAAACGAAGTATTGAGAAAAGAAAACCAAGCAATTAAAAAAGAAAATGCAGAAATGAAAACAGAAATGGAAGAGATTTAAAAAACAATGGAAATTATAGATAAAGAAAGAAGAAAGAATAATGTGATGATAAATGGATTAAAACTTGATACTAATGAGCCGTCGAAATTGGTAGAAAATGTCAGAAACTTTTTGAGTCAACAACTAAAAATAAATATCGATCCTAAAGCAGTTAACAAGATAGGGGAGAAAATGTGTATAGTGGAATGTCAAAAAGAAGCTGATAAAGAAAAAATTATGGCAAATAAAGCTAAATTAAAGGAGAGGAAAGAAGAAAGAGTTTTTATAAATAATGATATGATCAAGAAGGAAAGAGAAAAACAAAAAGAGATAAGGATGTTTGCAAAATTAGAAAGTCAAAAGGGAAAAGACGTAAAAACGGGATACAATAAGGTAACGGTAAATGGGCAAGAATGGAGATGGGATAAAGAAACAAATAGAATGAGAATACTGGAAAAAATACATTCAAAAAACTAAATAAAGAAACAGATATTCATGGTAACAGAGAAAAAGACACAGCAACGGAATTGGATATGAATAAAGTAAAATCAGCAACGGAAATGTGGAGAATTGGAACATGGAATGTAAGAAGTATTATAGGAAAAGAAAAAGAATTAGAAGAAGAGTTTGAAAATACAAACTTGAGAATACTAGCTATAACAGAGACAAAAAAAAAGGACAGGGGATAGTGAAAATGGATAATGGCCATATACTCATATATAGTGGTATTGAAAATGAGAAAAGAGCGGCAGCAGGAGTTGCATGCATGATACATAGAAACTTAGAAGAACAAATTACTGGATGGAGGGGATGGTCGGAAAGATTATTGGTGATGGAAATGAAAGATAAAAATATGAACACAAAAACTATAATAATTGTATATGGACCAAATGAAGACGATACAGTAGGAAATAAAGATAGGTTTTGGGAAGATCTATCTATGGCTACAGAAAATGCAAAAGGAAAAATAATTATACTTGGAGATTTGAATAGCAGAGTGGGAACAAAAGATGACATTTACAGAGCAGTAATAGGAAAACATGGTGAAACATTTAGGAATAATAATGGAGAACGGCTGCTGGATTTTTGCATATTACACAATTTTATTGTAACTAATACATTTTTCCAACATAAAGACATACATAAATATACATGTGTGATGGAAAGCAGAAATGAAAGGTCAATAATAGATTATATATTAGTGGAAAAGAGAAATAGAAAGGAAGTATTGGATACCAAAGTTAGAAGAGGACCGGAAATAGGAAGTGACCACTATTTACTTGTAACAAAAATAAGAGAACGAGTAGAAATTACAAACCATAATAGACAAAAATTAGAAAAAACAATAGAATATGAATCGGTCAGATCATACAAACTACAAAACAAAGATATGGCAGAAAAATACTAAATAGCATTAGCAGGAAAGTTCTTAAATAATTGTGATATAATGAAAAATGGTAATTTAGAAGAAATGTGGGATTATTTCAAAAAAACCGTATTGGAAACCGCTAAAGAAATATGTGGTTGTAGCAAGAAAACTAATAAGAAAAAACAAACAGCTTGGTGGACGGACGAAATTAAAATAAAAGTAAAATTAAAAAAAGAAGCGTGGAAAATGTATATAAATAACAAAACAACGGAAAACTATGAAATGTACAAAGAGAAGAGGAAAAATGTAAAAGAGATGGTAGCAGTAGCTAAAAGAAATCAGTGGAAAGAATTTGGCGAAAAGGAAAAAACACAAGAAATAACCTGGATAAAAAATAAAAAAGGAGATATACTAAGAAATGAAAACGAAGTAATTGATAGATGGAAAGAGTATTTTGAGGAATTACTAGGAGCAGACAACAAAGTTCAGGACATTAACAAAAAAAAGGATGCAATAATAGAAAATAAAGACATTGTAACACTAAAAGAATTACAGGAAATAATAGATGAATTGAAAAATGGAAAATCTCCAGGAATTGATAAATTAACATCAGAAATGTTCAAGAATTTAGGGGAAACAGGAACAAAAATATTATTGAAAATATACAACACTGCTTGGAGTGAAGAACAGATTCCAGAAGATTGGAAGACAGCCTTAATAGTTCCAATATATAAAAAGGGGGATAGACAAGACTGCAATAATTATAGAGGAATAAATCTACTTAGTACAGCTATGAAAGTCTACGAGAATATTATAGACAGTAAGCTAAGACCACTGATAGAAAATACTCTCGAAGAATCGCAAAGTGGATTTAGAAGAGGGCGAAGCATACAAGATCACATATTTACGGTGAAACAGATAATTGATAAGTTCTCACAACAAGAAAAAGAGGTATATATGGGATTTATAGATATGGAAAAAGCTTTTGACAAAGTACCAAGGGAGAAGTTATGGAAAGTACTAGAAGGAAGGGGGGTAAACTACAAAATAATAGACATAATCAAAAACATTTACAAAAATAATAGAAATTGTGTAATATACAAAAATAAAGCATCAGAATCATTTTCAACACAAGAAGGATTAAGACAAGGAGGGGGACTAAGTCCATTATTATTTACAATTTATATTGATGAAATAATTAAAAAATCGTCAATCAAAATGGCAAAACTACACGTTGGATACAGACATTTAGGAAGAGTGGATATATCAGAAGCAGCTTTTGCAGATGATTTAATAATTATGGCAGGGAAAGAGAAGGATTTACAAAAGAATATGGAAATATGGAGCACGGTATCTGAAGAATTTGGAATGACAGTTAATCAAAGCAAAACCAAAGTTATGGTTATAGGACCGCAACAAAAACATTTGAATATACAATTAGATGGAATAAAAATTGAGCAAGTTAGAAGATATAAATACTTGGGAGTAGAAATAGAAGAAAATGGAACGCAGGAAGTCGAAATTACCAATAGAGTACAAAAAACGATGAATCTTTATCAAACGATGAATTCGACATTTATAAATAAAAAAGAGATTTCCAAGAAAACGAAGTTAAATGTATTTAAAACAATTTACCGGCCAATATTAACATTCGGATGTGAATCTTGGGTATTAACAAAGAGACAAAAGATTCGAATACAAGCAGTTGAGATGAAGTATCTTAGGCGAGTTAAAGGAGTCACAAAGAAAGACAAACTAAGAAATACGAAAATAAGAGAAGACCTTGACATAGAATCAACACTTAAATTTATTGAAAAGAGACAATTAAGCTGGTGGGGACATTTACAAAGAATGAACGATACAAGACCAGTTAAAAAAGTATGGCAATCAAAAATACAAAAAAGAACGAAAAAGGGAAGACCAAAACAAACATGGGATGGTGTTATGGTAGGCATACTACAAGAAAAAGGAAAAACATGGACAGAGGCAAAAACAATGGCAAAAGATAAAAAACAATGGGCTAAATTTGTACATGAATAAAATTCTATCTGGACCAAAGCATCGATGAAAAAATGGATATATGTCTTAAGCATAATACTATGTAGTTGAAACAAGTATAATTGTAAAAGTATACCCTACACCATACACTGTGGTAATTGGGTTTTTGATAATATATATATATATAGAAATGGTCGTCCAAATCGCACCTTAAAAAAACACTTCTCCTTTGCCCTGATCTGTTTTGCGCAAACACTTGAACGTGTGGCTACTGTTCCGTGCTTCCTTTTAGCGTGTAGACGGACCTTATGAGTTTCTCCGGCACGCCTGTACAGTTTTTAGGAATAATTGCGTCGTCTTCTTGATTGCCCGCCATATCTCAACTAAGTTAAAATCTTCCGGTTTACCGTATAGTGTGTGAGCTCTAGATATGCCTGTCCCGGTTTATCGTAACGTGTGTACCGGTGCTAAGTATACGGTATATTAAACAAATTACCGAAATTAAAGAACTTACCTTGCGTATAACTCTGAAAACTCATATCCCTCTCGCCGTTATGATACAAACTTCCGCTGTACGCTCTGTACAACCACATGTCGCTCGTAGATCGGTGACTGAAATCTTTAACAGGATATTTTGATACTCCGATGCAGGTACCTTCGTTACCTCGATTTTCTTTAACGATCAATATTTTCCACTGATAACAGCCGGATCTTATTGCTTGTAACCCTAAACCGTATCCTCGACCTCCGGTGCCGTGTACGAGCGTTAAATTACCTAAAAACGTATATGTTAAAGGGGTTTTTACACTTTCAGGTGAAATTTTTACCTTCTATGGTGCAATTGTAGCATTTTTCAGGGTCGAATCCCATATCGTGTACTGGTACGTTTCCTTCGCCTTCTTTGAATATTTGTTTGTCCAAAAAATCGCTTTCGGTTAGATCGCAGGTAGTTGTGGAAGTTGTTTCGTTTAAAGTTTTTGAAATATTCCACGTTTCTTGTCCGATTTGATTGAATAATTTACCGATTATGTATTTTCTGAGATCGTCGTCGATGTGAGTGGATTGAAGACCTTAAAAAAATGAAACATGTTGAAATAAAATAATTAGAGTAAAGATTAGGAATGGGCGTACCTGGTAAAATAACTTGCAACAACTGCAAAATCAACAATTTTGGCCGTAAAATTTTAAGTTGCGCGGAATAGCTGGTGTAAGCGTTGGACGTTTCCAAAGCAGTTAAAAGCGCGAAAATCCATTTTTTAGAAGCCAACAATTTTTGAACGTCTTGACTCGAACAAATTATCCTTAGAAACAATAAAAAGTCCCCTAAACTTTTTTCGCCGTCGCCGCTGAAATTGGAAAAAATAGCTCCGGAATTCGAACAACTGTCTTCGTAGGCTTCGATTGTTTTGATGAATTGTTCGTATAAAATGTTAATTACGTTTTCCAAAGTTGACGAATCGATTTTTTTCGAATATAAACAACATGATATCGCTAAAATTCTCGTTAATCTCAAAGCCGCGATGCTTAAAATTTCACTTTTATTATTGTAGAATTTGGAAGTCGCGTTGAAATTGATCAGTCTCATTAAAAGTTGTACCAAATCGTTGTTAATAACAATCGGTAAATCATTGGCAAGGTATCTGCAACAAAATTACATGATATAATGTTTTAAAATATATAAGACAGAAAAAAATTGTTTTGTACTTTTTTTAAATTGAACCCTTTAAGAAGTTTACGGACGTCACTGAATATTTTTTGAAGGATTATCAACAAAAGTTACTGTAAGATTTTCAAAAATTCAACTTTATAAAGAAGTTAAACGACTTTATATTTTTCAAAATTCATTGAAAACTAACAGACCTAACGAAGATTTGAATTTACTGGAGTTTAACAAAAAATAGTCCAAGACATGTTAAAAACTTTTTTCCAAGTTCCTCTTATTATCGAGATAATGCCAATTTCTTACTTTCTGTACACTTTTTTAATAAAAAAAACTGTTTTGGGTCTTTTTACTGAACAGTTTTTAAAGATAAACATCAAAAGTTAGTGTAAGATTTTCAAATATTCAACTTTATAATTTTCAAAATTCAAAAATCACTCTGTATATTGCAAACAACAGAACCTAACAAAGAATTAAATTTACTGGGGTGTTTTCAACTAAAAATTAGTTCAAAATATCTTAAATTCTTTTTCCAAATCCCTTTCTTTATCGAGATAACGTTAATTTATTACTTTCTATACACTTTTTTAATAAAAAAAAGAACTGATACTCACCTTGTGCTTAACGAAAAAACAGTAACGAGCATAAGTTGTCTATTTTCCGAATTACTCAGTATCTGCCTTTTAAGAGAATGTGCTAAAAATTGATAAATCCTATGAACGACGCTTCTTAATTTTTCCTGTATCCCCAAAGGAGCCGATTGGATTCCTTCCAAATAATGATGCAACTGCGTACACGAATCCTCGCTTTTTATATTACAAAACCCAAAAGTACCTTCCAACAATTGTTGTTGAATACAATGCAGAACCGTAGGAGAAATTTCACGAGTTAATAAATGATATAAAAGTTGTTCTAAACTTTCTAACCTAAAATATAGAAAATAACAGTTGAAATTAAAAAAAAAAACTAAGAATAAATTATTACTCGCCTTATTAGCGCTCTTTCTTTTTGTTGTATCAACGCTCTGTATAAGATACTCGGATCCGTACACCAACCGTTCGTGTCATTCGAATCGGGTAATTTCGATTTTTCGGCGGGTTCATTAATGACGAAACATTGTAAATAGTGAAATATCTTTCTGTATTCGCTAAGAGAAGCCGATTCTTTGTGGACTCTGTAAAAATCGATGTATGCTTTTTCCGTTTCGTCTTCAGGTTCAGTAGAAATCGGAGACATGTCCACTTCTATGTCTAAAATTTCATTTTAAACTTATTTTTCACTTAAAATTGTGTTTTTTAAACTATAATTTAATTTTTTCAAGTTCAAAAGCGAAATTTAACGCAAAAAATGATAAAATCTTGAAATGTCATTGAACAGCTTATGCTAACGACATCTATACTTGCGACTAGTGGGCTTATTATCAAATACGTCCCCCCATATACGAATTTTACATGAAATTACCGCTGAATGATTAAAACATTGAAAATTAAATATACAAGGTTAATAATAATAATAATGGGGAAAGAAAAATTCTCATTTTAAACTTATTTCGAAGAAATTTTAATTATTTTTCGGTGAAAATCGTTAAAAAACGTGTTTTCCAAACTATAATTTAATTTTTTCTATTCCAAAACCAAAATTAAATGTGAAAAAAGTAATAACCTTGAATTGTCATTGCACAGCTTACCCTAGCGATATCTATCGTTGCGACTAGGTAGCTTATATTTCCAAAAAGCCATTAAACATCCCCCATATATGGGGTGATTATTAGATACAAATAAAAAAAATTATACGTACTTTTAACAAAAATCAGGATAAAAAGACACCTCTCCAATATACCTTGGCAGATCGATTTAAAATTATACTCCTCGTTATTTTTCAAAAAAACGTTTTCACCCAAAAAATTCTCGAACGATTCTTTTTCCTCTTCACTTTTACCGATAAAATCTTCTTTATATTCTTGGCAATACACCAACCTAATTAATTTCTGTCTAAGATTCAAAACGCATTTATAAATTTCCTTAACGGCCGGATGAGAAGGCGTTTTGTAAACCAAACCGGTATGTGTCAAAACTGTCATTAAAAAACACTTTGTAACTCTATCCAACAGTTTTTTATCGTCTTCGTTGAATTCCCACGGTTCTATTTCCGTATCGATCATCAATTTATTGAAAAAAATATTGCTGGTGTTGATTTCGTTCGGCGGTACTGCGCACGCTTCGTCGTACTGACACGGTAGTTCGAATGCAACTCTGCAAATGCTCTCCGCCGATTGCGGTAAATTATCCAAGGAAAGTAAAATGTGTTCGGAGTTTTTCGACGTTGCCATATAAGATAATTCCGTCAACGCTGCCACGTCTAAAGTTTCGAGTTTTACGCCGGAGAAGAAGATTTCGTTCGATAACCAGTGTCGGCTGAGATTTTCTACGTGCGTCGGGGATTCACCTACGAGCATTCCTCCTAAGCAATGACCTATTACTAAAGAACAAGTTTTTTGAAGATCGATTATCCATACCCAGGATTGTTCTGCTAGTTGGTCTAAGGTTGGAGTTTCACTTCCTGTAAAAAATTGTAGTTTATTATTTGTAAAATAAGTTGAATAAATATCGGCATTTACTATACAGAAGTGCCTTTTCTAAATGGGATTTCAATTTTTAGACACCTAGTGTGATAAAAATGTATTATACTGGCAGTAACTCATCCTAATCCTTCGAAGAATCCATGTACACTCCCAAATTATTTATTTTTACTTTTAATGAGTCCTGATCTATCTATTAAGTGACATTTCTGAATAGAGTTCAATTTTTAGACACCTGGCGTGATAAACGTATTATATTGACCGAAAAATGACAGTAACTCATCCTATTTGTTCAAAGGATCCATGGACACTCTCTTAAATGGTTTATTTTTACTTTTAATGAGTCCTGATCTACCTATTAAGTGAAATTTCTAAATAGAATTCAATCTTTAGACACTTGGTGTGATATAAGTGTATTATATTGACAGAAAAATGACAGTAACTCATCCTAATCCTCCAAAGAATCCATGGTCACTCCCAAATTATTTATTTTTACTTTGAATGAGTCCTGATCTATCTATTAAGTGACATTTCTAAATAGAATTCAATTTTTAGTCAGACACCTAATGTGGTATAAATGTATTATAATGACAGAAAAATGACAGTAACTCATCCTAATCCTCCAAAGAATCCATGGTCACTCCCAAATGATTTATTTTTACTTTGAATGAGTCCTGATCTATCTATTAAGTGACATTTCTAAATAGAATTCAATTTTTAGTCAGACACCTAATGTGGTATAAATGTATTATAATGACAGAAAAATGACAGTAACTCATCCTAATCCTCCAAAGAATCCATGGTCTCTCCCAAATTATTTATTTTTACTTTGAATGAGTCCTGATCTATCTATTAAGTGACATTTCTAAATAGAATTCAATTTTTAGTCAGACACCTAATGTGGTATAAATGTATTATAATGACAGAAAAATGACAGTAACTCATCCTAATCCTCCAAAGAATCCATGGTCACTCCCAAATTATTTATTTTTACTTTGAATGAGTCCTGATCTATCTATTAAGTGACATTTCTAAATAGAATTCAATTTTTAGTCAGACACCTAATGTGGTATAAATGTATTATAATGACAGAAAAATGACAGTAACTCATCCTAATCCTCCAAAGAATCCATGGTCACTCCCAAATTATTTATTTTTACTTTGAATGAGTCCTGATCTATCTATTAAGTGACATTTCTAAATAGAATTCAATTTTTAGTCAGACAACTAATGTGGTATAAATGTATTATAATGACAGAAAAATGACAGTAACTCATCCTAATCCTCCAAAGAATCCATGGTCACTCCCAAATTATTTATTTTTACTTTGAATGAGTCCTGATCTATCTATTAAGTGACATTTCTAAATAGAATTCAATTTTTAGTCAGACACCTAATGTGGTATAAATGTATTATAATGACAGAAAAATGACAGTAACTCATCCTAATCCTCCAAAGAATCCATGGTCACTCCCAAATTATTTATTTTTACTTTGAATGAGTCCTGATCTATCTATTAAGTGACATTTCTAAATAGAATTCAATTTTTAGTCAGACACCTAATGTGGTATAAATGTATTATAATGACAGAAAAATGACAGTAACTCATCCTAATCCTCCAAAGAATCCATGGTCACTCCCAAATTATTTATTTTTACTTTGAATGAGTCCTGATCTATCTATTAAGTGACATTTCTAAATAGAATTCAATTTTTAGTCAGACACCTAATGTGGTATAAATGTATTATAATGACAGAAAAATGACAGTAACTCATCCTAATCCTCCAAAGAATCCATGGTCACTCCCAAATTATTTATTTTTACTTTGAATGAGTCCTGATCTATCTATTAAGTGACATTTCTAAATAGAATTCAATTTTTAGTCAGACACCTAATGTGGTATAAATGTATTATAATGACAGAAAAATGACAGTAACTCATCCTATTTGTTCAAAGGATCCATGGACACTCTCTTAAATGGTTTATTTTTACTTTTAATGAGTCCTGATCTACCTATTAAGTGAAATTTCTAAATAGAATTCAATCTTTAGACACTTGGTGTGATATAAGTGTATTATATTGACAGAAAAATGACAGTAACTCATCCTAATCCTCCAAAGAATCCATGGTCACTCCCAAATTATTTATTTTTACTTTGAATGAGTCCTGATCTATCTATTAAGTGACATTTCTAAATAGAATTCAATTTTTAGTCAGACAACTAATGTGGTATAAATGTATTATAATGACAGAAAAATGACAGTAACTCATCCTAATCCTCCAAAGAATCCATGTTCACTCCCAAATTATTTATTTTTACTTTGAATGAGTCCTGATCTATCTATTAAGTGACATTTCTAAATAGAATTCAATTTTTAGTCAGACACCTAATGTGGTATAAATGTATTATAATGACAGAAAAATGACAGTAACTCATCCTATTTGTTCAAAGGATCCATGGACACTCTCTTAAATGGTTTATTTTTACTTTTAATGAGTCCTGATCTACCTATTAAGTGAAATTTCTAAATAGAATTCAATCTTTAGACACTTGGTGTGATATAAGTGTATTATATTGACAGAAAAATGACAGTAACTCATCCTAATCCTCCAAAGAATCCATGGTCACTCCCAAATTATTTATTTTTACTTTGAATGAGTCCTGATCTATCTATTAAGTGACATTTCTAAATAGAATTCAATTTTTAGTCAGACACCTAATGTGGTATAAATGTATTATAATGACAGAAAAATGACAGTAACTCATCCTAATCCTCCAAAGAATCCATGGTCACTCCCAAATTATTTATTTTTACTTTGAATGAGTCCTGATCTATCTATTAAGTGACATTTCTAAATAGAATTCAATTTTTAGTCAGACACCTAATGTGGTATAAATGTATTATAATGACAGAAAAATGACAGTAACTCATCCTAATCCTCCAAAGAATCCATGGTCACTCCCAAATTATTTATTTTTACTTTGAATGAGTCCTGATCTATCTATTAAGTGACATTTCTAAATAGAATTCAATTTTTAGTCAGACACCTAATGTGGTATAAATGTATTATAATGACAGAAAAATGACAGTAACTCATCCTATTTGTTCAAAGGATCCATGGACACTCTCTTAAATGGTTTATTTTTACTTTTAATGAGTCCTGATCTACCTATTAAGTGAAATTTCTAAATAGAATTCAATCTTTAGACACTTGGTGTGATATAAGTGTATTATATTGACAGAAAAATGACAGTAACTCATCCTAATCCTCCAAAGAATCCATGGTCACTCCCAAATTATTTATTTTTACTTTGAATGAGTCCTGATCTATCTATTAAGTGACATTTCTAAATAGAATTCAATTTTTAGTCAGACAACTAATGTGGTATAAATGTATTATAATGACAGAAAAATGACAGTAACTCATCCTAATTCTCCAAAGAATCCATGGTCACTCCCAAATTATTTATTTTTACTTTGAATGAGTCCTGATCTATCTATTAAGTGACATTTCTAAATAGAATTCAATTTTTAGTCAGACACCTAATGTGGTATAAATGTATTATAATGACAGAAAAATGACAGTAACTCATCCTATTTGTTCAAAGGATCCATGGACACTCTCTTAAATGGTTTATTTTTACTTTTAATGAGTCCTGATCTACCTATTAAGTGAAATTTCTAAATAGAATTCAATCTTTAGACACTTGGTGTGATATAAGTGTATTATATTGACAGAAAAATGACAGTAACTCATCCTAATCCTCCAAAGAATCCATGGTCACTCCCAAATTATTTATTTTTACTTTGAATGAGTCCTGATCTATCTATTAAGTGACATTTCTAAATAGAATTCAATTTTTAGTCAGACAACTAATGTGGTATAAATGTATTATAATGACAGAAAAATGACAGTAACTCATCCTAATCCTCCAAAGAATCCATGGTCACTCCCAAATTATTTATTTTTACTTTGAATGAGTCCTGATCTATCTATTAAGTGACATTTCTAAATAGAATTCAATTTTTAGTCAGACACCTAATGTGGTATAAATGTATTATAATGACAGAAAAATGACAGTAACTCATCCTAATCCTCCAAAGAATCCATGGTCACTCCCAAATTATCAATTTTTACTTTGAATGAGTCCTGATCTATCTATTAAGTGACATTTCTAAATAGAATTCAATTTTTAGTCAGACACCTAATGTGGTAAAAATGTATTATAATGACAGAAAAATGACAGTAACTCATCCTAATCCTCCAAAGAATCCATGGTCACTCCCAAATGATTTATTTTTACTTTGAATGAGTCCTGATCTATCTATTAAGTGACATTTCTAAATAGAATTCAATTTTTAGTCAGACACCTAATGTGGTATAAATGTATTATAATGACAGAAAAATGACAGTAACTCATCCTAATCTTTCAAAGAATCCATGGACACTACCAAATGATTTATTTTTACTTTTAATGAGTCCTGATCTACCTATTAAATGATATTTCTGAATCGAATTCAATTTTTAGACACCTAGTGTGATAAAAGGTTATTATAATGACAGCAACTCATCTTATTTGTTCAAAGGATCCATCAACACTCTTAAATTATTTATTTTTACCTTTGATGAGTCCTGATCTACCCGGTGAGATAAAAATGTATTAGAATGACAGAAAATTGATAGTAATGCAGTTTTCTTTCAGAGGATGATTATTTTTCAATTTTTGGTGGGATACTTTGCGACAAAACATAAAAAACACCATTTTATGGTAAAAATTTATGAATTTGAATGTACAGGTATGTTAAAAAGTGTGCGAAGTAAAAAATGTGAATGATATACTTACTCGAAGAGTCTTTTTCGTTATTTAAAAGCTCCCTGGGCAATAGCTGGTTGAATCTGTCGAGTGGATCGATTAATTCCAAAAGTAGAGGGTACAAATTCTTTATATAATTAGCAGGCATGAGCAGAAGGGAATTCAGTATTTTGAATAACATAGCGCCAGTAACAGATTCCAATAAGACGTTGTAAAGCAACTCCAAACTGGAAGGATACATTATCAGGATATTAGCGGCTCTGTTCAATATTTTCATGGCGAATTGAAAAACGTGAGAAACGTGGGGTGCAAAAATATCGTTTTCAGTATCAGTGAATGTGTGTTTCGTTGAAGTTATGTAATGAGCAAGCATGTGATTCTGAAGAGACGAAAGAAGTCGTTGTAGATTGCAGATTTTTGAATTTCCCGGGCTTTGCCATTTAAATTTAGTAGTGATTGACATATAATTAACCATGCTTTCCATGGTGTCTTCCTGTAATCATAAAAACATTCTAATTAAGACCCTTTTACAAGCAAATTTTTTTTACTTACAGTGTTTTTACTAAAAGACTTCAATAAGGTGTGCATTAACGTTCCGGTAAGTTTGAGATTTTCAATTTTTTCCGGGATGCTGCTATATCCTAACAACGCCGCAATATGCACAGGATCTTCAAGGCTGTTCAAGATAATCCCCAAAAGCATATGTTGGCCTTGAGATAATTGATTACTACTGGATAAATATACATGGAGAAATTCCACCCTTTCGTTTAGTTGAGGCAGAAGAAGAGGCGCTCCTATATTCAAGACTTCTCTAGCCGTATTGTGAATTTCAATTGGTGCATCTAAGTCAACTAATCTAAAAGAATAAAGTTGAAAGAATACTATTTGTTCGTTAATAATTTGACTTACCTAAATAAAACAGTTCTAAGAGCTTTGGCATGAGTGTTAAGTACGTTGGTGTTCAAATTTCCATGAATACACAAATTCAAATGCGTAGTCAATAGTTTCAATGTCAATAATACGAATCTGTGGTGTTCGTCGGGTAATTTAAACGGAGCAGGTGGTACTTCGTATTTGAAATTTTTGGTATATTTTTCCAAGAATATTTTTAAAAATCCAAAAGTAGTTTCATGTAAATCCAAACAAAAAGTTCTATGTTTAGTAGCGTGTTGGCTTTCAGTTGAAGTTGTCGTCCAAGCTATCGAATGAGATGTACCTGCACTAATCTGTCTAACGGGTACTCCTTCAAGGCCGATAACTTTAAGAGGTCTGGTGATGGGACTGGACGTGTGTCCTTGACCGCACTGTCCCATGCTATTCGTTCCCCAAGCAAATACAACATACTCGTCGCTAAGAGCTAAGCAATGTGTATCTCCTGCGGAAATATCAATTATCCTGTATGATGTCAAATCTTCTACCAATAGTGGTCGAAGACAGATAGCATCTGCAGATCCCATACCTAATATCGGTCCGCAGCCCCAAGTGTATACCTAATAAGGAATTTTTTAAAATTATTACGTTTATATCTTAAATGTTACTTACCTGTCCCATAGTGGTAAGTGCCATTGAAAATGAAGTTCCGGCACAAACTTTTTGAATTAACAATCCCTGCAGTGCTTCTATAACTTTTGGTCTGTACACTTTTGCTATTTCCCCATGTCCTAGTTTTCCATTTTCTCCGGATCCGAAAGACCAGACGGTTTTTCCATCTTTAGATACTGCTAAAGTGTGGGAACTGCCACAAGCTACTATACCAATTTCCACTTCAGCTAAATCTTGTACCAGCGTTGGTATGTGTCTAGCGTTATTGTCTAAATGACCTAATCTACCATGATCGCCTTCCCCCCATGTATAGAGCTTTCCATCATCTGTTATTGCTGCACTATGCCTATAACCTGCATTTATATATCTCACAGTTTTTTCAAAAAACGGTCCTGCAATACGTTCTGGTTGTTTGTGAGTTGCACAGTTACCATGACCTAATTTTCCATAGTCTCCATCACCCCAACTATAAACATGTCCATTTTCCATTAATGCTATGGTATGTCCGTCACTTCCTTTAGAACTGGATAATTTCTTAACACCTGCATCTAATAATATTCGTTTTGGAAGACACTGATTTGCCGATTCTCCTAAACCCAAACGACCATAACTTCCTTTTCCACAAGCACTTACGAAACCATCCCAGTGAATGGCAAATGTACAGTATTGTCCAGCTTCAATCTAAACAAGTAGGTATTTAAAAATAATAAACATATTATTTGACACTTACCTGTTGGACTTGATTGAAAATTTTAGATTTAATTGGGAGAAGTATCTTTTCTTGATTTCCTTCTGCTAGCTGATGAGAAGAATTACTTCCCCAGACATAAACATCGCTTTTTTCAAAAGCTCCTAGTTCAGGATCTGCTTCTATTGTCGAACAAGCACCACCATAATCATTTGCCATAGAAACCAAAACTTCCATCAAAAATAGAGCAGATTTATATATGACAATTTCTTCATCGATTTGATCAGTGAAAACTTTTTCTCTACTTTTTTTATTACCTTCAAGTTGAGATATAGCTTTTTTTGTCAATTTACTACGTAGCAACGGTTCATTACAAGAAGCATCTAAAGCCATATCTATCCAATCTAAAAGATGTCTTAAAGAACCTCTTTGTAGTGCTAATCCTAAAAGTATCTCGCATGAGAGAAGTTTTCCAGTTTCATCAGCAGCACTTTCATTTAATACTGCCATTTTTAAAAAACTACAAACTTGATCTAAACTACTGATTCCTAAGTTCGTAAGCTGTGCATCATTTGAAAGACATAATGGTGGTAGTTTCTCGATTAAAACAGCAGCAGTCTCAAGTACAGAATTGCAAAGTGGTGGAATACCTATAAAAACACCAAAAAATGTAGAAAATCAAATAGTGAATTGTATACATTCTTTTTTTAAAAATTCCCAGAAAAAAAATATTTAAAAAATGTATTTATACTGATGAGTTCAACAGATAAGAGATATCTCAGTATTTTATCTTCATTCAATGTCACCAGTTCAATGTTATGCTTATCAATACAAAATATTTTAAACATTCAACTCTCTATGCAACAAAATTTCTTCCAGATTATTATTTGATATGTTCTTAAACAATGTTTTCACTTACCGAGAATTCCACTGACTTGCCAATTCTGTTGCAGTAAAGAGAACAACAGGCTAAGGCCGGTTTTAACTCCTACTTCCAAAAGAGCTTGCGAACCTGATATTATTTCTCTGGATACTAAAGGCACTGCACTACTACTGGTACTAGGTTCACAACTTGGTATATCTGTCTTTTCTTTATCATGATAGTTTACCAACAAAGCATAATATATTCTTTTTAAAATTAACAGCCTTTGTTTCAAAATCACAGAAAACTGTGTGGATGAACATACTTCTTTTGCTAAATCTAACTGAGAAGTCAGTAACGTGGTAATAAAATGATTTAAATCTTTTGTTGTCGGTGGATCATACTGGAAAGAGGGCAGTACTTGAACATCACTATTAGAGGATACTGTTGAAGGAATAATGCGCACTTCTTTGTTTTGAACTAGAATATCATACATGGACTGTACGAGATCTCTATTTGCTATGTTATCACTGTTTTTCGTAGCCCACGTTGAATTCGTTTGGTATATCCATTCTAGCTCAATGTTGGTAGAAAAAGTTTCCATTTTTTAAAAGTTTTTTTTCTTATAATAATTTACGATATTTAAAAATTAGATGGTAGGTACCTACAATAATTTTACAATAATGCTGATCACCCAAGTATTGTTTATTCACTCCATTGTTATGTACGGTAATATTGATTAATAAATAAAATTTTAATATCAAGTAACTTTCACTAGAATTTAGTTTTCGCTAGTTTTTTGACATGTACGTCAAAACAAACTAAATCCAGTGTTACCAGCTCTCAAAGATTTTTCTCCCCAAAACTTAAATCAAAAACCCCTAAAAGCATAACATTTACATGAAAATCCCCCTAAAAAAATGGCATCTATATTTTAGCGTTAGGTCAACAAATAAATGTGAAAATCTTATCCCTAAAAATACACCCAAAAAACTTCCTGTATAGATTTTTTCTCCCTAAATTCATGGAGAAAATCCAAGTTGACATCACTGACTAAATCACTTATCTCGTGTCAGTCACAGAACTGTAACTTGGATCACAGATAACCACTTATGTTCAAGTAAAATATCTGTGGTGCAATTGAGGAGAACATTAAGCGTAGTCCCACTTATGCGCAATAATGTTGGGTCAGATCCGGACTTCAGTTATTTGTGATACAAATGTATAACAAATACTCAAAGAGAATGAAAATCGTTTATTTTTATAAATAAAACATAAATAAAAATTTCAACATTTTTGGTTTTAAAAACAAAATTATCACTGAATTGGATAAGTTGTACATAATTGTTATACAGGTAAATAAAAATAACACCATTCAAAAATACTGTAGGTGTAGAAGTGTAACGAAATAAGTTAAATCGAATATTAAACTATAAAAATACACATGTTAAATTATTTTTTATCGTTGACCTGCTGAATACTGTTTTATGCTTAAATTATATTAAGTATAAACGTTTAGGCCTCTTAAGTATAGGTATATCACAATAAATACCCAACGACTGATTGTTTATTTTAAAGAACAAGAGGCAATTTTTAGCAAGTTAATGGTTAAAACCGTTCAAATTTTTTCGGTAACTATTAAAACGTTAAATCAGTAATCAAGGTAATCGCTTCAGCTACCCTGGTAATGAGGTGGGTATAAGGCATGGAAATATAAAGGATAAGATATTCTACTTGAGGTAGATGAGGACATTTACAACTAATTATTATTATTTTTATTATTACAATAAATTATGAGCTGAGAACTGCAGTTCTATAAAGCTCATATAATAAAAAGCACATGCTATAAATATGCGATAGCTTATTGTAAAATGGAAAGAAAAAGAAAATAAATGAAAAGTACGTATACAAAATTAAGAAAGCTGAACGAATTGGTCTAACTGATTTTTAAAAGCATTAACAGACGGTGCTCAGACCACACTGCTAGGTAAATTATTCCAGTAGGAAAATATTCTGTTAGAGAGAAAATTCTGTCTATTTTTAGTTTTAAACATTTCTTTTTTCAACTTATATGGATGTCCCCGTAATCGAATATCAGGATTTAAAGTAAAAATGGGCGACAGATTAGCACCAAACATGTTAAAAATAGCTCTAAATAATACTATCAAGTAACCGCTTTATTTTAGCGAGTGAACAGTCGCGTCGCTTGTTACCGCAAATAACCTGCAGCTCGCTAAAAATCGCCTAAAGAAAAATATCGTTCTAAGCGTTTCGAGAAAAAAAGAAGATATATGTCAAATTACTCGTATGTTTGTGATATACTTAAACTGAAACGTACTAAAAGTTGTTTTAGATACACAATGAATACTGCAAGATTACAATAATAAATCTCAAAATATATTTGCAGTAACGTGGTTAAGGAATGAAAATATTCAAGGGGAATAATATATTTTTATTTACTGCACCAGGGAATAGAAATAATTCGTTTATAGACTCCGTTTCACATAAGAAGAATCCACGTGAAGTTTGCCAACTGTCTTGCGCAGAAACCAAAATCGGTCTTGTTTGTCGCCTCGTAACGACCGTTTCATGCCATTGGCGTTACAAACTATTTTCATGGCGACAGCCATTTTATTATTGACATTTGAGGTTGTGTTTGAGGCAATCATTTACACATTGTTTATCTGTGAGTGTTGTGTGTTTCATCTGATCTAAAACCATGCCTCCTAAAAAACTTATTGGTGTTAAAGGAAAAATTATCCACATTATTCTAATTTTGTGTTAACATACAAAATATGAAAACGTTACGCTACTGATTTGAAATCGAATGTCAATTTTACAATTTGGCGCTGGTTCTTCTTACGTGAATCGGAGTCTACAATTGAAATCTGCATGCAAAGTATTTATTATAAATCGAATCGAATTATAGAAAATTCCGTATTTTTATCAGAAAAAAATGACCTTCCGAGATTTAAATGCTTTCAAGTAGTACTCAATTTAAAAGAACCAGAGTTTTAGGCAATTTATATTGTCTATTAGCCATCTATTGATTATGTGAAGCTAGACTGGTGCAGTAATTTTAGTAGCTCTACCAAGGAGATTCCAGCTCAGTGACATTTGACGTTATGTTCGTCAAATGTCACTGAGCTAGAATTCCCTTAGTATATCTAATATTATATTTTTTAAAGCTATCAGGCACTTCAATCATTATTAAAATTAAGTATGGATTGGGAATCCAAAACATCTCCAGTCAAAAGAACGCTGTTGGTGACTTCACCAGATACTAAACTAGAATTATGGCTAAACGGGAAGAAACTATTTACTTTTTGTATTAATTCTAAATATTGATCCTTATTTTTATTCAGCTTGCCGTTCATTTCCATTACGTTTTGTTGTGTTTGTAATATTTCCGAGACTAGATATCGACTGTACAAGTCCACTTGTGGTCTACCTCCGTTGCGAATTTCTAAGTCCGGTAACCACCTACAACAAGTCAATAACTCGTCATTTCTTATCATACACATATGTCAATGAAAAATTACCTGAAATAGCATTGCAACCAAACGTCTAAAGCCGATATACCAGTTTTAGGAATAAGATGTTCACAGAAACTATCGTCGAACAAAGGATTACAGAAAAGACCGATATCTTTTTCTGTAAACTGTTCCCTCCAATCCCAAACACTTCGTAATATCATGGATCCCTAAAAAAACCCATGAATACAAACAAAAATAACTTTATTATCATCAATAGGTATGCGATGAGCAATAAACAATTAATAATCATTGAGGTCAAGTAATAAAAATGTGATAAATCAAAATTAAGAATCAATAATTGTAATTCTTATTAAATTACTTACATTTTCTGCCATGAATCGATCATGGTGACTGTTGAATAAAAATGTATCAAATACTGATACGTGTGCAGTATCCCAAAGTGTAGTTAAATATGTTTCACTTATCTGAAAAGCACTGGGAAATTGTTGTAAAAGCTGCCAAACGCAATCTAAAAATAACAGAAATATGGGGGAAGGTTCAACTTCCTTACATAAAATGTGTCCAAGTCTATTAGCGAATGGATGACCGAGAGCAACCCATTCTTTTTGAATAAGAGATTGAAAGCCAAATTTCGTTCGAAAATACGGATCTAAAAGTATCTGTGTAAGACTAGAAACCACACAGTTCAAATCTTGACCGTTTCCTGAAAATAATAAATAAATAAATGCAGTTGTAACAAAATATTTATTATTAACTTATACCTTCTTGTAGAACAACTGTTAATTCGCGCATTTTTAGATGCTCAGCTGCCTCCTGTGCTTTTGTCAGGCAAACGGATACATATAACAGCCATTTTGTACTATCTAATAGACCGTAAAATTTAAAATCTTGATTTTTGAACACTCTTGTATTGTCAGGGGTACACAGGTCTCTAAGTTTCATATAACTACTTTGAATATCTTTGGGGGTGGGTGAAGAGAGATCGATTATTTGGGGAGGTTTTTTGTCTGGATGACTTTTACGGATGTGCTCTAAAAGTTTATTTTCTTCTGTACGGTCTGTTATAGTTGGTAGAAGATCTGCCATTCTGACTAGCGCGGCCCCTTTATGTGTGCCCCACACCTAAATATTTTTTTAAATTGATTAAAATGTTAAGTTAGGAAAAAAGGTAACACTTACCCAGATGGGACAAAATCGGTTCCTGAATTTTTCAACGGCTTCCTTAAGAATATTATCGGTAACCGATTGTGGAATAATAATTGTTTCTATTAATAATGGAGACATCTGATAGTTGAAATTTACTTGCGATATTCTCCAGTTTTGACATTTTGTTCTTTTCAATTCTTTTTCCCAGTCTGGTTTTTTTTCAAAATACCTTGCTTCTCTATTCAAAGTATTATTTATATATGGATCCCTATAAAATAATTAGATTATTATATAATTTCATTAAATTTAATTATACAGTACTTACTTATAGTCATAAGCGAATAATAATGAATGTATTTTTGGGTATGCATGATGTAGTAAAGCATTGACTATTTTCTTGCCACTATCCTTAGAACTATGTTTAAAATTAAACTCAAAACTTTTCATATTTTTACAAACTATCATAATATCTTTAATCTTTCCAGTGACATTTTGTCCTGGTAGTAATTTCTTCTTAGATCTATCACCAATTTGGTAAACAACATCAATGGAAGACAAACAAATTTCATTGACACCTAGCAACAAGTTTTGCTGATAACAGTTTGAAGGTCCTAGTTCTTCGGCAGTCATAAATGATAATCTAAAATTAGTAACTGCTAAATTGCCCATTCCATATTTTTGTTTATCACTTAATGGTTTGTATAAAATTACTTTAGACTCTTCTTGTACAATTGTTTCACCTGAAATATTAGTGGAAGATAACAGTCCATGAAGGTTTTGATATTCTTAAAATTTACTTACCATCTAAAAGCTTTATTCGTTGTACATCATCCAAAGTAATGGACTAAAACATTAAAAATTGTTTTATAAAAAAAATATAAATATTTTTTATTTTATAAATACCTCAAGTTCTGATTCTCCGATATAACTTTTAAAATTAGAATTTTCCTTGACATCATTCATTTTAATTAATCACTATGTCACTAGCAAATGAACAAATATATTACATGTAAAATGTTACTTTATTCCATATTTTAAAATTAAAATAATTAAACTTCATTACCTAAAAATAACAAATTGGTAATTCACCAATATTTTCTTTTAGGTTAGATTGTGTTAGACATATCTGACATTAGTCAAATGTCTTTAAAATAGAGATGGTCGATATGGTAGTAGCAGTAGCTACCCTTCGACTGACCATGAATACAAATACAACTTAAAAATTGTAGATTTGTTGCTTTTGTAAAATCAATATACCTAGTGGCTCAAGCATAATTTTAAATATTTAAATTAAATTGACTAAAAACTGTTCGAATTAAAAATATGACGTAAAACACCAGACTTGAAATTACCAATCACGAACATTTATTTTGAAAGGTAAGTGATCTGTGGTAGGGCTACGCGATACACTTGAAAGTATCGATACGGATCGGAACGTAAAATATCGATACAGTAGAATATCGAATGTTAATGTATCGATACGTTAACGATCCGAGATTTTACAGCTGCCAGCGGTTCTATTCAAAAAGCAAAGTGTGGTGATGAAATGAATTAAATAACAACAAAACTATCAAAAGATATTTTTAATAACTAAAAATTATAAATAAACGACGAAACTTTACACTATTACAGTAAACTGCATAGGACAAATAACGGTTGCGTGAATATATTTGCTTTTGTTAATAGATAACGCCACTCGCCGCTACCACTAAAAATCCCGGATCGCAAGGTATCGATACAGTACAAATGTATCGATACTTGGAATGTATCGAAAAGCATAGTATCGATACAAAATATCGAGTATCGGAAGTAAAAGTATCGATACACTGGAATATCGGATCGTATCGCGCATCCCTAATCTGTGGTTCAAATCTTAGGTTAAGGATAAATAACAAAGTCGAAAAGATAACTCAAAAATGCATTTTGAAACGATTAATACGAAGCGATAAATTAAAACCGACGATAGATAATTAATATATCTCTTTAGATACAATAAAATCTTTGTGTGATAACATTAACATTATGCAAGGAGACTTTTTTTTAACTAATAACATAAAACAAAGGTATGAAATAGTAGTAAGTGAACATTATTTAAACTTACCTTATATATTTAATTTTAGGCCAAACAGTAATACTGGTCTTTGGGTACAATTTCTATTGCCAACTTCTTTAATTATAACAGCTTTGAAACATTCAATTACTTCAACACCTACTTACAAATTAGCTTCATTAGTATGTACAGGCATGTTAATAGTATCTCTTATAATTTCTATACAGAAGTACAAGAATAAAAAATTGAACGTTCTTGGACCATGGACTATAATAGCTCTTATAGCAGTATCTACATTATTTCACATTTGTTTGGGAAAAGGTAAATTTATAATATTAACTATAAATAAATAGTAAATTATAAATCTATATTTTAGATCTACTGTTTTCATTTTTTGGAGGATTATTTTCAACAGTAATATATTTCTGCCTTTACAAATGCACATTGAACAAATTTAAAGAATGCTTTACGTTAGGAGAAGCAGGAATTATAACTCAAAGTTTAACACTTTTACTATATTTTACCATTTTAAATGTTATAAATCATTTATCAAAAAATTTCCCATTTAGAAGTAATATGCAAATTGCTACGTTGATAATACAAGTGAGTTAAAATTTTTTTGTTGGTCTAATTTTAGTAAAAATGTTTTATTTTAGCTAGGACTTTTAGGAATTGGAGTAATTGCTTTCATTTCTTATCTACTTAGAACAAAAAGTACCATAATTTTTTACACTCTATGTGGGGCAATTATAACAACCCTTATCATCATTCCTCTTCATGTTTTGCTGCAAAAAAGTCCTATTTTATGGATTTTTTATCAAATGTCGGAAGATTGGTCCATGGTAAGTTGTTTTTAATATAAATATATCATTATTAAACTTGGTATATTTATTTTTAGATCAAACTAACGATTTACTGGATATTTTGCACTAGTGTAGCTATCCTTGCTGTGAGCAATCAAATATTCTACGCTAAAAAAGCATCGACTGGTACAAGAAAAGTATTTCATTTGTTGGCTGTGGCTGTTTATATTCCTGGACTTTTATACAGATGTTCGTTTTTATATCTAGCAAGTGGAGTAGTTTTGGGAATATTTATCGCTTTAGAAGTAAGTTTATTTCTTTATTTACCAGTTCTAGGTACAAAAGTATTAATTTTTTCAGATTTTTCGTCTTTTACGTATGCCACCCTTAGGTATTTACCTTCAAGACGGTTTTGTAGTTTTTAACGATGAAAAAGATGGACCACTAGCTTTAACCCCAATTTACTTACTAGCTGGTTGTTCTTTACCGCTTTGGATCCATCCATCACCTTGCGACGTCACCGATTCTGCTTCTTTTAATCTTATACCTCTTTTAAGTGGTATACTAAGTATCGGTGTAGGTGATACTGCTGCCAGTATTATTGGATCTAATTACGGAAAGATTTTTTGGCCAGGTAATAACTCGACAATAATTGATACATTCAAGGAAGAATAATTTTTGTTTTCAGGATCAAAAAAGACTGTTGAAGGAACTATAGCATGTATGTTATCTCAAACTGGGATATTGTATATTTTGACTCATTTCGGTATGTTTGATGATGAATAATTTCATTTTTATGTGGAAATTATTATTTTTTTTTGTTTATTGTAGGATTTATTCAATTTGTGTCATCGATAGAAACTGCCAAAATATGTTTTGCAATATTTTTCACTTCGCTGGTGGAAGCCAAAACAACACAAGTGGATAATCTTGTTCTACCGTTTATTATGTATATTATATTAATTTAAAATGTTATTTACTATTATTTATTTAAATATATTTATTATTAAATATGTTTAATGATCGAAGGTTTTTCTGGTAATATAATTAACTTCAGAAACTGCACTAATAAAAATTTACAAACAACTCTAACCTTGAAATAAACTGTGAATCGTCGAACATTCGATTGCTTGCAGTTACCGCCAGAGCCTATACAATGTTGCCAGTTGTATATACAAGTACCCAAAGTTTTAAATATGTATTAGATGAATTAGATTGGATGGCCCGAGGTACAAGATGGCCCAAGGTACAATAGACTCCCCAATAGGTACTATTATCTGAAAATCAAATCCAAATTTCAATTGTAAATGATATATATTTGGATTGAGCATTCAATTAAGAATTAAAACAAACCCAATATAAAAAAAATGTAACAATAATGAAACGGAAAATAACTTTTCTTATCTATTGCAAAAAAAACCACTGAATACGATACGGTACTAAATTTCAACAATCAGAATACTGTAACTGTTAATGGAAATCAATTATATATTTTTAAACTGAACAAAATTTATCATTCGGCTTTACTAAAACAATTTTACCTTACTTTTGCTTTACACTATGGTTTAATATCAGAATTTACTACTTACTGAAAACGGTCGAACACCACAAAAGGCACTCAAAATCAAATATCAAAAAAAAATCAAGAATAACTTATGAACACTTTTTAAAATAAACTACTCGGACACTCTCGAACGATAGCGGACTTAAAACACGGACTGTCGCAGAATGCCCCAAAAGACGTTCGGTTTTCGAATTTATATTTTAATTCCTACCTACAATTTTTGCCTTATCGGAATTATACGTGAAATTAATTTATTTTCAACTACAAAAACAATTCTAATATACTGGACGGCTTTTGTTTTAATTAAAATACTTTATGTACCGGACGTCTCCTAATCTTTAAATTTTTGAAAGTCACAATTAATAAATTTTATATTTTTAGTATCGTATTCATGTGTTTTGAATTCTAAAAAATATATATAATATAGCGGTAATAAATAAAAAAAATCAATGCGGTAGCAGAAAGGATCGGAAAGTAAGTAACGAGTTATATAATTCTATGGGTAAAATTAAAATATACTAGTTCTTTCGGCCAAGTTGCAAATTATGTCGGGATCATCAATTACTTCACTTTCAGCATTAATAATTGTTGGTTGCAGTTCAGTTTGTATTTTATCATCATCCTTCTCCTGTTTTGTGGAATCAAATTCGTTTTTTATGTATTTTTCATCCGAAATAAAATACTCTAGCTTATGTTCTTCGAGGGTAATCTCATCTGTTTCTTGTTTTACTTCCATCAGAGCTTCCATGTTTCGAAAAACAATAAACAATTATTTGGTTAGATTTGTATTTTTGTTGTTTCGTAGTGTTTTAATGATCCTTCCTATTATAAACAGTCAGATATAGCTTTTAAAATACCTAAGCAATTAAAACAATGTCGAAGAAAGCACCAACTCAAAATAAAATTAATTCAAAAACGCTTAAAATAACCATAAGAACCACGTGTTGTGCTTGGAACATAGAGAAATAGAAATAGCATCCTTTATTAGGGATGCGCGATACTATCCGATATTCCAGTGTATCGATACCTTTACTTCCGATACTCGATATTTTGTATCGATACTATGCTTTTCGATACATTCCAAGTATCGATAAATTTGTAGTGTATCGATACCTTGCGATACGGGATTTTTAGTGGTAGCGGCAAGTGGCGTTATCTATAGTGATGAGCGATATCGTGATTTTTAATCACGTGCTTTTTTTAACGAAACTAAAAATGTGCAGTTTTTTGCGTTTTTCGAGCTAATTTTGAGGTTATGTGAAAAAGTCACTGATGAAAAAGTTGTAGATTTTCACAAGATCTACAACTTTTATAATTAACTTTTCATTCTAGGAACTCAACTTTGGCCGGAAATCGCAATAATGTCTTTTTCCACCCCTCAAAAAAAGTGTGTTTTACCGAAAAAACGTTATAACTCGAAAAATTTCCATTATTTCAATTTGAAATTTTTTTCCATAGTTTGTGACTATCAAAGCTACCTTTTACCGAATTTTCATCGAAATCGATCAAATTTTGCAGAAACTAAAAATAAAAAACGAAAAATGCAGTTTTTGCGTTTTTCGAGCTAATTTTGAAGTTATGTGAAAAAGTCACCAAGTAAAAAGTTGTAGATTTTCTCAAGATCTACAACTTTTATCATCAACATTTTATTCTAGGACTTCAGCTTTAGCCGGAAATCGCAATAATATTAGTCATTTTCCACCCACCCAAAAAAAATGTTTTATACCGAAAAAACGTCATAACTCGAAAAATTTCACCTTGCCCAAAGCCAAATTGCCCGTACGGCTTTTTCTCGTACGGGCTAATTCGTGTAATGTGCAAAGAGCGTTACCCTTTAAAAATATTTCCCAAGAAGGTAATAAAAACAATATATATATCCTAGCTATTTTCATGATTTAGCATCTTGGTTAAAATTATATGAATATTTTGTCAAAATTTGTCGTTGTACCAAACATATTATCGAGTTTCATAAAACAAGTTTACATCATAAAAATTTCCATAAAATTGATAATGAATTTAAATTTTTTTCTTGCTTGCTATCAAACAATATTACATTCTATAACGCTTTAATTTGTTTTTTTACAGATTTTAACGCTTCTTGGTTCTAAAAATGCGGTTTGCCAAAGGTAGGTGATTGTTGTGACGAATAACAAAAATAGAAGTACTTACTGATTTTTTATGAATTGTAGGCTGAGAAATTACAAAAATTAGATTGATAAAAAAATTTAAGACAGTTTCAAAATTTTATAGTTTATTTTACCTTGAATTATGTATTTTTTGGATTTTTTAATTATATTTTCTACTTTTTTTATTCTAAAAGTACGCTTGAAATGTTTTTTATTTACAATTTTTCGTATAGGCTGTTTTACTTTTAATAATTTTATAAATAAATGAAATATAGGAAACACCCCAGCAAGAGGATATTATTATGTGGATTTTGTTTGTGTTTCTTTTGTTTCAGCATAGCAACATTCTGTGAGCACATCGGTTACCATTTAAGAGTTAACACAATTTAATATTTTTTAATAATTTAAATAGAGTTATCAAAACAAACAAAAAATAAATAGAATAATTTTTATCTTAAATATATAATATAAATAAAATTGTTTAAAAACTTTTATTTAATTGTTGTATTTTCTTATTCCTTTTTGGATTTTATGATATTTAAGTATAGAGGGAACATTTGAGATAACAAAAAATAATTAAAAATAACTCCGTACATTTAAAAGAATAATTTAATTATTAACAACTGATGAAGAAAATATTTGTTTTAAAATATGTGGTAATTCTCTAGTATCGTGGCATATAAAGGCTCGCCCAGCCGGTAATTTTTGAGTTAACCTAAAAAAATAAAACGATTTTTTCGGAATTTTATTAAATTAGAGTCGAGAAAATTACTCACCTTTCTGCTTGATCTCCTAAACTAGCTATAAATACGGCATAGGCGCTGACGTTTTGTTTTGCTGACATCGCTTTCGACAATTCTGAAGGCGGAATACCGTATCTTTGTAAATTGGCGTCGGATAGAATTATAACAATAGCTTCGTCATATTTTTCTTCATCGACAGTGGATACTGCCCATTTCGACGATTCTAGAGTGTTATCTCCTGACCAACAGAATTGAGAATGTGCATGCATAGTCTAAAATATAATTGTATTAATATAGGATAAAAATTCGGGAGCGAGTGGATGAGGCAAAGATAATGGGCCGTATTCATAAAAAAGGATATGCTTATTCTTGCAGAATATAAAGGAATCAGCTCGCATTCATAATATTCCGAGTAAAACCTTACACTTACAGAGTATGAGCATATCCTTCACAAAAAGCATTTGGTTATAAATAGTTATAAAAAGTGTATCCTTCAATAATTTTGAGTGTGGTTGGTGCGAAGTTTCCTTTAATTTTAAACTGTTCATGAAATGATTGGGCTTGCCCGATATTGGAACCCCTTCCGATCTTTTTTGTAAGAACCATTTGGTCATTCACAGCCTCATCCAAGTTTTGAAAAAGTAGATCCTTTTAGTGACTTCCTGTCAGAAACAGCTTTTGCACTGTCAGCTTTAGCTGCAAAACTCTGTAATTCGGCTTTCTTCTTCACAATGTCGCGAACCGGTTGTTTTCCAATGTTATATGTTTCAACACAATTTCCATTTTTTGTTCTATAGTTAAAACATTGCGTTTACGCTTTTCGTTAGCACCGGCGCCCTGCATTTTGTGCGTTTGTTTACGTTCCACTAACGAGTCGGTCGAAGTTGACCATTGATACATAAATACATACATTAGGGATTCCCCGAGACGAACACGTGCGCGGTGCGTTCAGAGTTCACGCGCCGACCTCTGCCCGACAGCCACGGATAATCCGCGCACGGATATCAATTTAAAATGCCGCACGGAAAATCCGCTGCTCGGTTAAAGCGCGCACGGATAATCGAGGGTCTACTGTACTTACAAGGATATCCTCAAGTTTCATGAACACGGCCCAATGTTTCGTTTCGGAATTATAGGCCTCCAAAGCTTCGAAACAAAAACTTATGTAAGATAAAATTTCCAAATTGTAAAAGTTACGGATTGTTAACCGTTATAATTAAGAATTTTTTACAAAAAAAATTAATTCCTCATAAAAATTTTATCGTACGCCCATGGTAGGAGGATATTTTTCATAAATAAATGAATCTCCTTTAAAAATTTCATCGTACTCCCAAGCCAGTTGGAATTTTTTACAAATAAATGAACAACCTATGAAAATTTTATCGTAAGCCTATGGTAGAAAGAGTTTTTCATAAAAAAAATTGATCTTTTCCTAAAATTTCATCGTACTCCTTTGATAGATAGAATTTTTATCCAGTCAGTCAACTCCCTTTAAAAATTGTATCGTACGCTCATGGTAGGTGGAAATTTCTGTCAGTAAAACGAAAATATTTGAGAAAAAAACTTACCCGTATTACCTCCAACCTTTCTTTGTTATCTTTAGGCGGATTATCCTGCTTAACAAACGAAATATTGAATTCTTCTCCAGAATGTCCGATAATATCGTATTTAATCTTATCTTCGAATCCTTGAAAAGCTTCCATCACTAAAACTACCGCTTCCAATTCTCTATCTAACCGACCGTCGTACGAATTGAATCTATACATGCTTCCCGAAACGTCTACGACTACTCTGAATAGTTTCGGTTTCATTTGCGGCGTTCCTAATTCCGGATCTTGTTCGGATCTTCGTCGAAAGATTGTTTTTTCTCCAAGCAAACCTGTAGAAATAGAAAATAATTGTGGATTTAAGCGCGATACAAATGAACTATTGGAAATTTACCATCAATCAATTTAACATCATCAAGTTCACCAGACGTTTGGTGTCTATACCATTGTCTTTCTTTTATTTTGGCTTGTAAATTTCCTAAAATTATTCTCAAAGATTGTACCTCGCGTTCAACTGCGTTAGAAAATTCCGAATATACCGAATGATCGTATCCGCTCATACCGATTTCTTTCAATTTATCTTGGAACGCTCTTTTTCCCATCTCCCTAGCAGCTTTTTGAACGTGCTCCGGAACAGAATTTTTTTCTTCGTCCGAAAGCTGTATAAAATAAAAATGTTTACGAAAACGAATTAACAACCCTGAATAAAAAAAATATTTACCTGATGTACTTTGTGGCCTTTATCTAAACGATAAGGTCCTCCTTTACCACCTAGACCTGCAGTATCTCGGCCTCCGGTACCACCGGCCCAAGTATTACCGCCTACGTGTGGTTCATTTTTTGGATCTTCTTTACCATGTTTTGGTTGACTGACGTCCAATCTAAAATAGACATAAAACTTATGTTTCCCATGCTTCCCCAATGCGTCAAAATCATTTCGACAGACCTTTAGGCCGGTCGGATGGTTGATGGTTTGAGAGCCACATATTTTCATAGTTATTTCATAATGAGTTTGCGCATTACATATTTTTTAGAAGGTCTAGCATACTGAGTTTCATATTTTTGATATTCTGGCATAATGAGTTTAATATTTTTGATGTTCTAGCATAATGAGTTTCATATTTTTGATGTTTTAGCATAATGAGTTTCATATTTTTGACGTTCTAGCATAATGAGTTTGCGCATTACACATTTTTTAGGAGGTCTAGCATACTGAGTTTCATATTTTTGATATTCTAGCATAATGAGTTTCATATTTTTGATGTTCTAGCATAATGGGTTTGCGCATTACACATTTTTTAGAAGGTCTAGCATACTGAGTTTCATATTTTTGATATTCTAGCATAATGAGTTTCATATTTTTGACGTTCTAGCATAATGAGTTTGCGCATTACACATTTTTTAGGAGGTCTAGCATACTGAGTTTCATATTTTCGATATTCTAACATAATGAGTTTCATATTTTTGATGTTCTAGCATAATGGGTTACATATTTTTGACGTTATAGCATAATGAGTTTGCGCATTACACATTTTTTAGAAAGTCTAGCATACCGAGTTTCATATTTTTGATATTCTGGCATGATGAGTTTCATATTTTTGATATTCTAGCATAATGGGTTTTATATTTTTGATGTTCTAGCATAATGAGTTTGCGCATTACACATTTTTTAGAAGGTCTAGCAAACTGAGTTTCATATTCTTGATATTCTAGCATAATGAGTTTAATATTTTTGATGTTTTAGCATAATGAGTTTCATATTTTTGATGTTCTAGCATAATGAGTTTCATATTTTTGATGTTCTATCATAATGGGTTTCATATTTTTGACGTTCTAGCATAATGAGTTTGCGCATTTTATATTTTTTAGGAGGTCTAGCATACTGAGTTTCATATTTTTGATATTCTAGCATAATGAGTTTCATATTTTTGATGTTCTAGCATAATGGGTTTGCGCATTACACATTTTTTAGAAAGTCTAGCATACTGAGTTTCATATTTTTGATATTCTAGCATGAGTTTCATATTTTTGACGTTCTAGCATAATGAGTTTCATATTTTTGATGTTCTATCATAATGGGTTTCATATTTTTGACGTTCTAGCATAATGAGTTTGCGCATTATACATTTTTTAGGAGGTCTAGCAAACTGAGTTTCATATTCTTGATATTCTAGCATAATGAGTTTAATATTTTTGATGTTTTAGCATAATGAGTTTCATATTTTTGATGTTCTAGCATAATGAGTTTCATATTTTTGATGTTCTATCATAATGGGTTTCATATTTTTGACGTTCTAGCATAATGAGTTTGCGCATTATACATTTTTTAGGAGGTCTAGCATACTGAGTTTCATATTTTTGATATTCTAGCATAATGAGTTTCATATTTTTGATGTTCTAGCATAATGGGTTTGCGCATTACACATTTTTTAGAAGGTCTAGCATACTGAGTTTCATATTTTTGATATTCTAGCATGAGTTTCATATTTTTGACGTTCTAGCATAATGAGTTTGCGCATTACACATTTTTTAGGAGGTCTAGCATACTGAGTTTCATATTTTTGATATTCTAGCATAATGAGTTTCATATTTTTAATGTTCTAGCATAATGGGTTACATATTTTTGACGTTATAGCATGAGTTTGCGCATTACACATTTTTTAGAAAGTCTAGCATACCGAGTTTCATATTTTTGATATTCTGGCATAATGAGTTTAATATTTTTGATGTTTTAGCATAATGAGTTTAATATTTTTGATGTTCTAGCATAATGAGTTTCATATTTTTGATGTTCTAGCATAATGGGTTTCATATTTTTGACGTTATAACATAATGAGTTTGCGCATTACACATTTTTTAGAAGGTCTAGCATACTGAGTTTCATATTTTTGATGTTTTAGCATAATGAGTTTCATATTTTTTATGTTCTAGCATAACGAGTTTCATATTTTTGATATTCTAGCATAATGAGCTTCATATTTTTGATGTTTTAGCATAATGAGTTTCATATTTTTGATATTCTAGCATAATGAGCTTCATATTTTTGATGTTTTAGCATAATGAGTTTCATATTTTTGATATTATCGCATAATGAGTTTCATATTTTTGATGTTCTAGCATAATGGGTTTCTTATTTTTGATGTTCTAGCATAATGAGTTTCATATTTTTGATATTCTCGCATAATGAGTTTCATATTTTTTATGTTCTAGCATAATGAGTTAATAATTTTGATGTTCTAGCATAATGAGTTTCATATTTTTGATGTTCTAGAATAATGAGTTTGCGCATTACACATTTTTTAGGAGGTCTAGCATACTGAGTTTCATATTTTTGATATTCTAGCATAATGAGTTTCATATTTTTAATGTTCTAGCATAATGGGTTACATATTTTTGACGTTACAGCATGAGTTTGCGCATTACACATTTTTTAGAAAGTCTAGCATACCGAGTTTCATATTTTTGATATTCTGGCATAATGAGTTTAATATTTTTGATGTTTTAGCATAATGAGTTTAATATTTTTGATGTTCTAGCATAATGAGTTTCATATTTTTGATGTTCTAGCATAATGGGTTTCATATTTTTGACGTTATAACATAATGAGTTTGCGCATTACACATTTTTTAGAAGGTCTAGCATACTGAGTTTCATATTTTTGATGTTTTAGCATAATGAGTTTCATATTTTTGATGTTCTAGCATAATGAGTTTCATATTTTTGATATTCTAGCATAATGAGCTTCATATTTTTGATGTTTTAGCATAATGAGTTTCACATTTTTGATGTTTTAGCATGAGTTTCATATTTTTGATGTTTTAGCATAATGAGTTTCATATTTTTGATGTTCTAGCATAATGAGTTTCATGTTGATGTTTTAGCATAATGAGTTTCATATTTTTGATATTCTAGCATAATGAGCTTCATATTTTTGATGTTTTAGCATAATGAGTTTCATATTTTTGATATTATCGCATAATGAGTTTCATATTTTTGATGTTCTAGCATAATGGGTTTTTATTTTTGATGTTCTAGCATAATGAGTTTCATATTTTTGATGTTCTAGCATAATGGGTTTTTATTTTTGATGTTCTAGCATAATGAGTTTCATATTTTTGATATTCTCGCATAATGAGTTTCATATTTTTGATATTATCGCATAATGAGTTTCATATTTTTGATGTTCTAGCATAATGGGTTTTTTATTTTTGATGTTCTAGCATAATGAGTTTCATATTTTTGATATTCTCGCATAATGAGTTTCATATTTTTTATGTTCTAGCATAATGAGTTTCAAATTTTTGATGTTCTAGCTTAATGAGTTTGCGCATTACACATTTTGTAGAAGGTCTAGCATACTGAGTTTCATATTTTTGATATTCTAGCATAATGAGTTTCATATTCTTGATGTTCTAGCATAATGGGTTTCATATTTTTGACGTTCTAGAAAAATGAGTTTGCGCATTACACATTTTTTAGAAGGTCTAGCAAAACGAGTTTCATATTTTTGACGTTTTATCATAATGAATGTCAAATTTTTGATGTTCTACAATAATTGGTTTCATATTTTTGACGTTATAGCATAACGGGTATCATATTTTAGACGTTCTTCTAAAAATTCGTCAGTTAACGAACTCCAGAATACTTTTTGACAATGCCGATTACGTTTAAACAAAAAATTTACTCACCCACTATATCTATTGATTGTTACTTGAACATTTTCTTTGGCTCTTTTCGCAGCAATGTATTCATCCGTCAAAACGTTTTTACTTGAAAATCCATATTTAACTAAAACTTCCCCTAAAGTTTCTATCATTTCCGGACTATATCTATCGAAATCGAAGACGTTGAATAGAACATCTTCCAAATCGGAATTTGGAAATTTCTAAAATACAAAAATCAACAAACATACAGGGTGATCTAAACTTGTTTAAATTTCTTACTTACTTGTAAATGTTTAACGATATTGACAACTTCTCTTGTGGAATAAGGATAATTTACCAGTCCTTGATCCGCCATGATTCTTAAATCACCAAAAATCCCCACCAATGTTTTAATAATTCCCACATCCACGTCAGGTCCGTACTTTTTTAAAAGTTCTATTTCAGATACGTTGGATGGATTATCCACAGCATGGCTGCTGAATAAATCGCCTAAGGCTCCAAAAAAATCGTTACCAAGAAAAGGAAAACCTGGTCTATTAGCCAACACTATCATCCTAAAATCTGGATGAGCTACTATTATATTTTCCGGTACTCCTTCTGGGTAAACTTTAGTTGTAATTCTTCTACCGTCGCTTAAAATCATCCGACCTGATTCCACTAGACTTTTTAAAATGCAAGTAACATGCGTGGGTGCTTTATCAGCTTCGTCCACGACTAAAACGTGTCCGTGTTTAATAGCTTTGACAAGAGGTGAATCTTCATGTACTAAAACGCCATCTATTATCGTCGGTTGTAAAGTAAGAGTTTGAACGGTGGTGTCTCTATGTAATTGAATATACTCTCTCGGTCGGTTTAATAATTGCAGGAATCTATCGACGATTTTATTTTTACCGACTCCTTGGTTACCGACCAATAAGAGGTTGTAACCGAGCTGGAAGTCTTGTAGTAACTTTTCCATTAACGAAATGTGCTGTGGTACGTCGTAGAACAAAGTTTCCGGTATTTTTGTCAAGTTTTCGGCGCTGTATATCGGAGCTACGGTGTTTCCTATGGTTAGAAAACCATTTTTAACCTCACATTTCACGATTTCATTTTCTTCAGAAGCAATTCGGGTTATTTCTAATTTTTCCATTGTCTTATCGAGTACTTGTCGAGTGAGTGATGGTAAAAATTTGATCATAAACGTTTCTTCCATTATACCGTAAACGTCTTCGGTGGGGTATTTTTTTAATCTTGAGGCTATTTTTAAGATGCGTCTAGTCGATAAGTGACCGGATAGGTTTGATAAAGTAGAATCGGTGCTTTTTCGTAAAATGTGTGCTAAATCTATAATTTTTTGGAGGGATTTCGAAATTGGACCGTACTGAAAAAAATAAATGAAATTTTAGGTTATTCAAAAGAAGGAATTAGATATTTTTGAACTACTTAGGTTTGGAGGTCCGGTACAACAGTTGACTTACTTTGCTAGCGACTACATGCATTTCTTCTTCTTTACTGAGCGTCCTCATTTCGTGAAATACGAAAAGACTAAGTACTTCCGGTGATAACCAATTTCCCGTTGTAGAATGTACGTTAGGAGGTTCTCCGATAGCTACTACCTTAAAATCCGGATGGATTACGTAAACTCCTCTTTCCGTTAATTCATTTTTACTTAAATTGAAATTGTTCTGTAAAATCTCGTACCGATCTTTACTTATTAATCTTTTTCCGTCATAGAGTTGCATTTCTCGATCGTGGATCAACCTAGAAACAATAAAAATCAAGCGTAGCAACATTTCGTAACGGATTGGGTTGTAGTATTATTTAAAGCCACTTGTAATTTATATGTTACAAGCTGGCCTTAATCGAGTTTTATATGATTAACTTAATATGTACTGACTCTATTGTTAATTAATAAAATACATTTTAATGTTAATAACTGATGATCTATTATCGATTATACGAGGAGCATCATAATTTTGTAAAAAAAACACATACCTGTGTAGTACTGTTAACGTACTAGGATGGATTCTATCGATACCATCTAAAACTGCTATTTTCCCTTTGAAAGCTGCTTCAACAAGTGGAGAAAACTTCCAAATAGTATCTCCGTTTTCTAAAGTTGTTCTTTGTTGTATTAAATCTCTAGAAGTCATGTCTTGATACAATACTATATTTTCCACGTCTTTTCCTAAAGTTTCAGCTACTTTATTTACTATCATAGTTTTACCGCTACCGTTAGTTCCAACAATGCACACATCTGCTATATTTATAGTTTGAAGGATTTGGTGTAATAAGTCATTTTGATAATTTGTTTCCACATAGGAATCAGTTGTAGTAGACGATGGGCGAGTAGAAAAATCACCGGATTTAAGTTCTATTTTTGTTGGAAGAATTTCTAGTTTGGTTAAAAGTTTTTCTAAATTTTCGATACCATCTTTTAAAAATGTTTTGTAAGGATACAATCTGTATATGATATCGTAAGGAGATAAATGTGGATTTTGTTCCTAAAAATAAAAAGGGGTCTGGTTGAGTTAACATAAAATTCCAAGGGTCATGAAGTTTTCGTAACCTTAAAAAATATTATTTAAAGCAGTTTTAACGTACCAATATTAAACATCCTAAAGGTAAATTATCCAAAGGAAAATCTGGTAATCCTAAAGCTAAACTCTCTTTGCATAAAAGAGCAAAAGCGCAAGATATAATTTTTTCCAACTTCTCCGGATTTGCATTGGGAGCTAATCTTCTTAATTCTTCGAACCATTCCTGAAAAAAGTCAAAATGAAAAATTTACTTGGGCTCAGAAAAAATACTACACTCCTCGTAGACATAAACTCTAATTAGACAGACAAAGGACAGAAGTTTTAATAGAAATGTAGATACCTGACACAAAGTAACTCGTCTTTTTTTTTAAATAAACTTTCTTTGTTTTAATGTACAAAGTTTCTTTGAAATTACCTTTAACTATAATACATCAAACTCTGCAAAAGTGCCAAAGTTGTTTTATATCACAAATTGCTAGCGGGTAATAATTTTAAACTTCACGCAATTTCGCAATTATATTAGAACCAAGTAAACTAGAAAACATATATATCAAACTGTAATTGTTTATTTAACGCGACCCATGCACATAAATATCTTTGAAGGAGTGACGATTCTGTTTCACACAAAAAACTTTCCAGAAACCATTTAGATGACACCGATTACACTCAACTTAATTAATTTTACCCCCACAACGTCCTCCAAACATCCCATTACAATCTTGTGGTGATTACAAAACGATTACGACTTTATTCAATTCCATCCAATTTAACAAGTTTAATATTAGGAACGTGTTATACGATAGCAATTCACGCGGAAATTTCGATGGGATTTCTATATTGCCGGTTTTCATGCGACCTTAATGTCCTTCCTTCTGGAACAATCCAAAATTTTATAATGACGTATATTAATGAACGTTTCAACATCATTTTAATCTTAATGATACAGTTCTATAGCGTTTTAATTAAGAACTCCATTGAGACTATATGAAATAGCAATACACAGACAGTGAGATGATAGAAAGAAGAGAAAATATCGAGAAAAAGGGGGAGAGGGATCGAATGGGGAAGAGATAGAGGAGGAAAATTAAAAGATTGGAGTGGAAGAGAGCAGAAAGAGTGCAAGGAAGAGAGTTCTAATAAGAGAAATAATCGAGAAAATGTGGGAAAGATTAGAGCAGAAGGATCGAGAAAATGATGGGGGAGAGATAAAGATGAAAGAGATTAAGAGATGGGAGTGGAAGAGATCAGATGGGAGCAAAAAGAGTGCAAGGAAGAGAGTTATGCAGAGAATGGAGAAGAACAGGAGAAAGTTTTAACATTATTTTAATATTAATGGTTCTAGCGTTTTAATTAAGAACTTCATTGAGACTATTTGAAATAATAGTCCACAGACAGTGAGATTATAGAAAGAAGAGAAAAGAACGAGATAAAGGGGGAAAGGGATCGAATGGGGAAGAGATAGAGGAGGAAGTTTAAAGGATTTGAGTGGAAGAGAGCAGAAAGTGTGCAAGGAAGAGAAATAATCGAGAAAATGGGGGAAAGAGTAGAGCAGAAGAATCGAGAGAATGATGGGGGAGAGATAGAGAAGAGATAGATTAAGAGAAGGGAGTGGCAGAGATCAGACGAGAGACAGAAGAGTGCAAGGAAGAGAGTTATGAAGAGAATGGAGAAGAACAGGAGAAAGTTTCAACATCATTTTAATCTTAATAGTAAAGCTCTATAGCATTTTAATAAGGAACTCCATTGAGACTATTTGAAATAATAGTCCATAGACAGTGGGATGATAGAAAGAAGAGAAAAGATCGAGAAAATGGGTGAGAGGGATCGAAAAAACGATGGGGAAGAGATAGAAGAGGAAAACTAAGAGATTGGAGTGGAAGAGAGCAGAAATTGTGCAAGGAAGAGAGTTCTAATAGGAAGAAAAATCGAGAAAATGGGGGAAAGAGTAGAGCAGAAGGATCATGAGAATGATGGAGGAGAGATAGAGAAGAGAGAGATTAAAAGAAGGGACTGGCAGAGATCAGTCGAGAGGCAAAAAGAGTGCAGGGAAGAGAGTTATGAAGAGAATGGAGAAGTCCAGGAGAAAGTTTCAACATCATTTTAATCTTAATAGTATAGCTCTATAGCATTTTAATTAAGAACTCCATTGAGACTATTTGAAATAATAGTCCACAGACAGTGGGATGATAGAAAGAAGAGAAAAGATCGAGAAAATGGGTGAGAGGGATAGAAAAAACGATGGGGAAGAGATAGAACAGGAAAACTAAGAGATTAAGGTGGAAGAGAGCAGAAAAAATGCAAGGAAGAGAGTTCTTCTATTACGAGAAATAATCGAGAAAATGGGGGAAAGAGAAAGATTAAGAGAAGGGAGTGGCAGAGATCAGACGAGAGGCAAAAAGAGTGCAAGGAAGAGAGTTATGAAGAGCATGGAGAAGAACAGGAGAAAGTTTCAACATCATTTTAATCTTAATAGTATTATAGCTCTATAGCATTTTAATTAAGAACTTCATTGAGACTATATGAAATAATAGTCCACAGACAGTGAGATGATAGAAAGAAGAGAAAATATCAAGAAAATGGGGGAGAAGGAATCGAAAAAACGATGGGGAAGAGATAGAGGAGGAAATTTAAGAGATTGGAGTGGAAGAGAGCAGAAATTGTGCAAGGAAGAGAGTTCTAATAAGAGGAAAAATCGAGAAAATGGGGGAAAGATTAGAGCAGAAGGTCCGAGGGAATGATGGGGGACAGAATGGAGAAGAACAGAAGACGAGAGTAGAAAGAGCCAAAGAGCGCGAGGGGTTAATACAGGTTTAAGATAAGAGAAAAGATCGAGAAAATGGGAGAAAGAAGAGGGAAAGAGTAGAGTAGTAGCGAGAACGATAGGGAAGAAATAAATAAGAGAGAAAATAGATTGGAAGAGGAGTCTAGAGTAGAGAGCATAGGGGGAAAAGAAAAGTTTATATCGACGAGAGGATGAGAGAAAAAAACGAATATAGAAAAAAAAATTGAGGTCGAAAAAAGGAAGAACGGGAAGGAAAAACAATAAAGGAACAGAGAGAAATCGAAAAACAGGTGGAGTAGAGGACAGTAGAAAGATAATAGAAAGGGAGAAAAAACAAGTGGCGATAGAGAGGGAGCTAGAAGGGAAGGAAGAGAAAGAAAGAGGAAAGACAGAGAGCTAGGGGAGGACAGAGAGCGAGTGGACGTTGTCTGATTTACGTTGTTCTTTTCGTGACGGGCTCCGAAAGGAATTTAGTCCACTTAAATGGTTCTAGATACTGGTATTTTCGGTTTTATACAACTTCTAATATATTCAGTTATACCATAATTGTTGGATGTTTTGTGCTAGGAAATTATGCAAGTTTCGTAATAAAATTAATCGCCCACCTCGATCAGATAAAACAACTGGAAAGTAGGTTAAACTTAAAGCTCAAGGAATTCCGGGTTATAGCGGAGTGACAAAATGGATTTTTTATGATTTATGATACCGAATATTAACACTAAACATATTGTATAGTGTTTCGAGATAATGTTTTCGTGATACAAGTCAATTTTTAAAAAGAAATTGCTTTTTATATAATATAATCTATAATGAAGTAAACTAAGTAAAATGTTAAAATCTTTGAAGACTAATTCTAGTTATACTACCTATAATTTTCTTTGTGCCTCTTGAGAGGGATAACAGGCATAAACAACAATTTTCTTGAGGTATAGAGTAAGAAAGTTAAAACAATTTTACTGTTGTTTTGGTGTAATGACGAATATTATATGTGATTTCGAACGTGGTTGTGATAGTAAAATTTACAAACAAACTGGAGGCGTTCGTGTTCCGGTATCATTAAAAGAGATCGTAAAAGAAAACTACTATATTGATTTCACAATGTACCTACTTCAGATTATAAATATTCAAAAATTTAAATAAATATTTTTGGAAATATCGTACGAACAATTAAAAATTTTTTTTCATATATAACATCATCGATAATATTCTAAAAACTATACAGTGTGCAGTAGTTTTTTTTTCAGAAAAGTTTACATTTTCGAAAAATAAGGAAAAAAACAATTTTTAATTATCGAAAAAATGCTTTATTTTTCAAAAAATACACTTTTAAATGAGCTCGAACCAATTTTCGGGTCCACTTTTTGATTGAAATACTTTAAAAAAATGTATTAACGGCTCTTTCAAGTGTCTAAGAACGTTTACCACAAAATTTAGGCTAAAAGTATAATTAGAGTATACAAAGTAGCACGGATTTTAATTACCCACTGTATTAAATTTGGTTGTTGGTGACCATGGACGGACGAATCGTCGTAATCAAAATTTTAATATGGGAGGTTATAGCTAATTTAATTTAAAATAAGTTATTTTTTTAAATATTTTATAATAAAAACGATAATGGGAAATTTATTGCAGTGGGAATTCAAATCCGGGACACCCTGTGTACCAGAAATAATAAAAATGAATATATTTAGCCAAAATAAGTTTAAACTCGTCCTATATCTCTATATTTGAAGCTTCAACGTCTGAGTGGCCTCCTAGGTAACCCGATCTAACACGCTTTCAAATTAAAAAGCACAATTTTCGATCGTTTCCTTCAAATCGCTATCGTTGAAACCGGTTTTTTTCTGTAAATTTGGTAAAAAAATATGCAACTGTCTTTTAACGCCCAATTTCCTATCGCACTTATCCGGAACAAAAATATTTTCCGGCGTAACGTTTTCTTCCAATCTCGACGATACCAAACCTTCTTCTTCATTTCCCCCATCGACCGTATCAACATTTTCATCTAAAGTAGTAAAATCGCTTCCAGCAGTATTTGACGTTTGTAAAGTTTGAGTAACACCTTCAACTTGGAACGTATATTTACTGATTCGATGATCGCTTGTATGGTACGAGGAAAAACAGCGGTGTTTAGCGAAAATTTGTCTTCTTCTAGCGATCGGTTGGGTAGCGAAAACTTCAAGAGGTGGATCTATATTGATCGGTTTCGGATAATTACCGGTTTGTATAGCTAAATCCAACCACATTAAAACTCTATCCGTCAACGAATCTTCACGAGTTTCCGCGAACTTACTGAAATTAATAAACGAAGTATCGTTCAGATTTACTGCGTTAGTTTCACAATCAACATCGACACTTTGCGATTTTACTGCCAAAGGAACGCTTTTCATTGACGTTTCAACTGCCAGATTTAAAGATAATTGTGTAGTTACGATTTTAACGGAAGATTTTGGAGTTAGTTTGATTCGAACTTTATGACCGGTAGTTTTACATCTTCCGCTAGATTTGGATTCTTCGTTTTTTAATAGTTTAACCGTTGAAACTTTTAAATTCGTATTGGTAGATGGCGCCGATTTAACCGATCTGGCGGTACGAAGTTGCGTGAAGGATGCGGTTTTGCATTGTCTGGAATATTCTTGGCAGTTTAAAATTACATGGTGTTGACCTTCTTTCCAAATTGTTTTTACGTAGAGTGGTTTCTTGCTTGATTCCCAATGAGTTACCATTTTCTTTTTCGGTCGTTTCAAGATGATTCCTGTAACAGTAAGGATATGTTGATAAAGGAAAATTGAGTAAAAGGTACAAAAAGAAAGTTGGAGAAATTGATATTAAAGAGAGAAGAAAAAAACTAGCTAGAGACATAAAAGGTCTAGAGGAGCAAAACAATCTAAAAAGGCAGAAGAATGTTACAAAATGTCCATTAATGTAACTATAGGATGGAGAACCAGAAAGAAATAAACAAAATACAAAAGACAACGAAAAATTGAAGATAAAACAAAGAGACATGACTAGGTGGAAGAAAAGGATCTGGAGGTGTAGACTGAGGAGGCAGGGGAATATGAGAAAATGTTCATTAATTTAACTATGGAAAGGGGAACAAGAAGAAAGCAAACAAAAGAGGAACGATACTATTATAAAGAAAAAATTATATGAAGCATGGAAATTAACAAGACAACGAACATTTGACGAAAACTTGAAGATAAAACAAAGAGACATGACTAGGTGGAAGAAAAGGATCTGGAGGTGTAGAAGAAATCTGAGGAGGCAGGGGAATGTGAGAGAAGATAGCAAACAAAAGAGGAACGATACTATTATAAAGAAAACATTATATGAAGCATGGAAATTAACAAGACAACGAACATTTGACGAAAACTTGAAGATAAAACAAAGAGACATGACTAGGTGGAAGAAAAGGATCTGGAGGTGTAGAAGAAATCTGAGGAGGCAGGGGAATGTGAGAGAAGATAGCAAACAAAAGAGGAACGATACTATTATAAAGAAAACATTATATGAAGCATGGAAATTAACAAGACAACGAACAATTATTGAAGAAAACTTGAAGATAAAACAAAGAGACATGACTAGGTGGAAGAAAAGAATCTGGAGGTGTAGACGAAGAGGCAGGGGAATGTGAGAAAATGTTCATTAATTTAACTATGGAAAGGGGAACAAGAAGAAAGCAAACAAAAGAGGAACGATACTATTATAAAGAAAAAATTATATGAAGCATGGAAATTAACAAGACAACGAACAATTATTGAAGAAAACTTGAAGATAAAACAAAGAGACATGCCTGGGCGGAAGAAAAGGATCTGGAGGTGTAGAAGAAATCTGAGGAGGCAAGGAAATGTGAGAGAATGTTCATTAATTTGACCATGGAAAGGGGAACAAGAAGAAAGCAAACTAAAGAGGAACGATACTATTATAAAGAAAAAATTATATGAAGCATGGAAATTAACAAGACAACGAACATTTGACGAAAACTTGAAGATAAAACAAAGAGACATGACTAGGTGGAAGAAAAGGATCTGGAGAAGAAATCTGAGGAGGCAGGGGAATGTGAGAGAATGTTCATTAATTTAACCATGGAAAGGGGAACAAGAAGATAGCAAACAAAAGAGGAACGATACTATTATAAAGAAAAAATTATATGAAGCATGGAAATTAACAAGACAACGAACATTTGACGAAAACTTGAAGATAAAACAAAGAGACATGACTAGGTGGAAGAAAAGGATCTGGAGGTGTAGAAGAAATCTGAGGAGGCAGGGGAATGTGAGAAAATATTCATTAATTTAACCATGGAAAGGGGAACAAGAAGAAAGCAAAAAAATATAGATACTATTACAAAATGAAAATTATATGAAACTGGGAAATTAACAAGACGAGAAGAAAAAGCAAAACAAACACACACAAAAAAAGGTCAAAAAACTATCTACATTTTTATGCAACAGACGTTTCTATTGCCTGGTGATCTTCTTTAGAGACCGAATTATTTTTGTAATTGAAATAAAATTTTAAACAAAGTATTTGATAAACGAAAAATATTGATTACTTACACGTTAATGTTGTTGTGACACTTTTCGAAATAGAAAACGCCAAGAGACGAGGGATGCACTGCATTGAAACGACACACAATTCTTGATCGAAGATTACGCGGGTAGGGACAGGCACGACCGCAAGCCAGGACATTTGCCCCGGAAATAAAAAGATCGGGAATGAAATAAGAGAGTTCGAAGGGGATCAAACGCTGTCTTAGAATATTTTACGGAGGGATGCGCGCATTTCTTTTCGCGTTTTTACGAGGTTATGTCGAAAAGTATATAATTTTTTTTTGAAAATTGTAATTTTAGTTGAATATGAAATATTTTGTTTGATTAAGAGAGGTTAGCGGCTGTATCTCGAAAGGTAAAATAATCTGAAATATTATTGTGGGAGATTTGTCATTAAATTTAAGACGAAAAGTTCATATAAAGATGTGTGATAAGTGTATTTAACGGTTACCAGATGGCGTGGTCTAAGCAGCTGACAAGTTTTTTTTGCATTTCATTTCAATAGAGACCGAAATGTGTGAAAACCGCATCTGAATATATTTTTCCGGAAGTTGTATCTTCCGAGATAAAGCAGCTCACCTCTTTGAATCAAACACCCGGTACAACAAATATAAAAACGAAATAAGATGACATAATAGTATAGAAATCGTACTAGTAGGATAACCCAGGGCGGTTCCTTTGAAGTTTTGTTAGACGTGTCATCAAAATTTGCGACTGATGTTCGCTTGACGCTAACTAAACTATTGAAAATTGAGAAATAAATCACCTTATGAATTGAATTACTTATAGTGGAAATATTATTGAAGTGAAAACTTCTTTAGGCGTGTTGAGCACTTTTTTTGGGCGAAGAAAAAACATGGATTTTTCGTTATCCTCACGCTTTTATGCAACAAGCGTATAAAGTGTTGCATAAATCATCGTCACGCTTTCCATGAGCTATATGTATACTGTGTATATATGTGTACTTTTTTTGTAAAAAATTCCATTTACAATGGGCTTAAGATAAAAATTTTAAAAGGGATTCATTTATTGGTGTTTTCACTTCTGTCTGCAGTCCCGCATGACTGGACTCTACGTTTTTTAACACGCTTTTATTAGTTTCACCTGTATGTTTGTAACTCTCCTTAAGAGCAAGTGGCTTATTACTGTTAGTATATCCCACCACTCTAAGTACGTTCGTTGGCCGACCGGGCTAAGGCGCTGACGTCAACTTCACCGGTCAGGGGTTCTAATCCAGTTTACACTCTTTATTTTTTTTTACACTCTTTATATAAGGTTCACTTGTTTGTATGTATGATTGTTTGTAACGCAACCTGTAAACTCAATTTTTACCCACTTTAAACGCTCAGATTAATTCGAAATGTTGCACACTTGACAAGGACCGATGACAACACAATGTAGTAGTTAAATATAGAATGTTCCATTAAAAAATAATAACTTTGATCTGGCATCGAGTTTGAAAAAAAACTTAAAAACAAAAAATAGTAAATCGAACTAAAAAGTAAAAAATAATTCCCAATTTAAAAATGAAATGATTAACGAGAAAATTAATGTCATTGTGGTAATAGCGTGGGGTACTCGATATCTATTGTTATAATTTCTTACTACTTAGTTCTATTCCGAAATGCAGAGCTAGTGTATAAAATGTAGTACAAAGTACCCCATGCTATTACCTCAATGACATTAATTTTCTCGTTAATCATTTGATTTTTAAATTAATTATTTTTTACTTTTTAGTTCGATTACCTATAAAGGGTGTTTTTTAGTTTTTTTTAAACTATAATTTATTTCTTGTGAAATACTGTCGTTGAAATTTTGATTTTTATAAAATCCTGTTCAAAAGATGCTAGTTGTATATATAGGAATTACGAATTATATCATTAAATATTATAAATTTGTCCCAATTATTTTGTTTTTTGGTTATTTAGAGGACAAAAAGCTTAATATTACTTATAATAGTTATACTAAAAGTGACAAATATATCAGCTTCAAGAATATATATATATATCTGGATTAAAGGTATAACCAGCATAAAATTTAATTTTACATTTATTTTTGATAATTTACTCTTTTTAACACCTACCTGATAAGTAAAACTGTGAACATCTCTAGCTTGAAAACGAGATCTCAATGGTGGATCTAAAGGATTTCCTCTATACCTACATTAACAAAAATTCCACATCATAACTTAATAGCTATTTTATGATTCTGTTTTGATAAATATTAAATGATGACATCCATAAAGTCATGATTATATCCTAGAACCATATGGAAAGTAGTTAAAGTTAGTTTATTAAAAATTAAAAACTTACTTAGGAACTGGTAAACCCAAAGCGATCACTCTGAAATTGTCATCAACTCGAACTAATTTCCATTTGTTTAATTCCTCTTCGCCATGTGTCTAAAATTTAACAAACCATAGAATTATACCTCAAAAAGTGTAATACATCAACTAACTTTTAATAATTTATCATATCTAGAAGCGGGAATTAACAATCTTCCATCTTCCAAATGCATTTCTCTATTTTCCAATAGATTGTTCAACACTGGTAAAACATTTCTTTCTGCCTTTTCTATTCCATCTAGGATCAAAACTCTTCCATTCGTAGCTGCTTTTACGGCACTCTAAAAATGAGTACCATTAAGTAAGGTATGCAGCTGGTAAAAATTTCTTTTTGTACCTGATCAAAATATTTTGCAGTTCCTTTGGATATCTCCCTCCTTTGTTTCAAATCGGATTCGGTTGTATCCCTGCTAAGTGCAACATATTCATGTTCTCTGTTAGTTAGTTCTAAATATTGCATTGCTAAGTGTCTTTTTCTTGGTCCTGGTGGTCCTAACAGAAATATATCCTGATTTAATAGGTCCTTCTGCATTATCCATCTTAAATCGTGTAAACTACTTTGTGGAATGTTAACATCTACAAATAATTATTTGATATAAAATTAATTTTATTGTTATTTGAAAGCACTTACAATACTTTACTGGAACGCATTCTGGATGTTTAGCTTTTTTAACTTCTTTCACAATATTTCCAAAGGCCACACTTTCATTGGAATAATATCTACCTAAGTTAATATATAATTTATTTAATCCTTTTTTGTTATTTAGAATACGTAAAAATTCATTTTTTAGTGGGAAATATAACATTTTTATTCAAAAAATAACACTATTTACATTTGACTAGATTTAAAAAAATGTGAACTAAAGTACAAAGGTTATGTTTACGTCACTTTGAGCATAGAACATAAAATAGAGGGCGCGTTCAGCGGTTCAGCCACGCTAGCGCTAGCAGCTGCGTTCTGTGAAAGCGCTTGAAGATAGCTGAATGTCTATGCTTTGATGCTCTGTGACAAAAATGTAATGCCTTTTGGCCCAATATAATAATATAACAATAAATATTTAAAATAAGAATTAAATTCCCTTGATCTTATTTCAACAAAACATTCGAACGTTTTAATATTATATAAATAAAGAGTAAGAAGTCAAGTTCAGAGCGTGAAATAAACACAAAACAGTAATATGTTTATTTACTTTATTTGAACTTGACTGACTGAATAAATATACATTCAATATTTATTATGGATGAATTGATTCAATATAATTCAAGAAGAACGTTCTATATAGTTGAGTAGTAAGATATCAGTAAGATGATTTAATCATCAGTAATAATTAATCATTAAGTATAAGAATGCTATAAGGCTAGATACTTATACATATCGTTAGTAATATTTAGTAGTGTAATGTATTATAGTAAAGTAGTGTAATAAATTAAACATATCCCAGCGCTAGAAGTAGTTGTATCATTCCCTTAAGATGATCCTCCAAGTGACCCGCAACACGACCGATTCAGAGGCCTTTCCACACCTTTAGTCTACCAACGTTTCCATTGGAGACTCAACCTTTACAAACAGATAAACACATCTCATAACCTTTATATTTATTTTCTAAATATAAAGCGCCTTCAATGGAAAACCTTATAAATAGACCGTTTTAACGGAAGACATCTTGTGGTAGCGGCGACCGTTGTCCACCTATAGATTTATATAGTAATTAATAGAAGCTAACTGTAATTCTAAAAGGAAACTGTAACTTAGATCTTGGACAAATGTATCTAAGATTACGGCAACGGTATATTTCTTCGCTTTTTTTTAGGGACTCGACGAGAGAACGAGGACACATATAGGTCTCGTATAGTGAACGAGTAAACAGTGACACTTTTAACGTAAATTTTGTAAATCTACCAGTTCTGTGGGTACAGTTCCCTTTCAAAATTACAGTTAGCTTCTATTAATTACTATATAAATCTATAGGTGGACAACGGACGCCGCTACCACAAGATGTCTTCCGTTAAAACGGTCTATTACTTAATCTTGGAAGAACGTTTGCGGATGAAAATAATATTGTGGAATTGATTCCACCTGTAATTTAAAGACAAGAAGAATATGAAGAAATATTAGCATTAGGAGGAGCAGAAAATCCTGTAAGAAATTTAAATTATTTCGAGGAAGTTATTCACTGATAAAAACTAAATAACCAACTTAGCGAAAAATAAATTCGCTGGAAAAAATGGCGACCGCTAGAGCTAGCGTGGCTGAGCGCGCCATGTTTATATTAATTGTATATAGTTAAGCTACTAAAAAATAGAAGGCGGCAACTTTTATTTAGCTGATTTTCTGTAAAATATAGCTGACTTACTAAAAAATAGATAGCGACAGCTATGACAAAACACATCGTTATTTATTTTTTAGTATTTTCACTAAATATCAAGATTGCATTTAAGAAGCAAATATTTCTACACCAAAATCATTATTTTACCAATTTATACAGACAGCTCAAGTAAGTGTTCTATTTGTAGATTTGTACGAGGGCCTATTATAGATGCAGAAAGGCTCCCACCAATCAGTGTGTATATATATTTTGTGCAATGTCAAAGAATACCCAACTAACAAGAAGCGAAACTTCGGATAAAAACGAGTTCACAGACGCCATGTTTTAAATTAGTCGTCATATGTCATGCGATCACATTTAGGCCTCTTGCTTATGGTCTTTACAGACCCAAATTAGAATAGAGTTTGCTTGTAGGTTGAAATAATTGTCTTAAATGATCTATTTCACGTTTATATTGTCACGAATAGTGCAGAAATAGTTACTGATGGGAAAATATCGACAAATATCTATATAATACATTTGATAAAACACAACTTTATGCTAAAATACTTTTTCTCAGTGTGATTCGAGTAAAGCTGTAAGCATTTATTATGGTTCTCAGTGTATGCCAAAGATAGCTGTCACCTTCAAGGTTATTTATTTTTGCCCCTCCAACATCAAAGGATTTTCGCCGGGCTTCACTTCTTGTTGTTGTGTATTCTTTGGCAATGTAATTATTCCCTTCCCCTTCTCGAAAAAATATCAAAGAATTTGTATTCCACATGAAGTTTTCCAAAAACGGGAATCCCCTTCCCCTTGTGGAATACAAATTCTTTGATATTTTTTCGAGAAGGGGAAGGGAATAATTACATTGCACAAAATATATATGAGTGGCCTAGAATCAAAACCGGTAATGTCCCACTTTCATAGTTTTGAGAAATGAGCGAAAAACTGCTCTGAGTTTATTATACATAGTAACGAAAGGGCATTTATATTAATTTGAAGTGAATATTATTATAAACAATAAGTAGTAATAATTTTGCTTCAATTTTTTAGGGTATTCCCAGAATTTAATAAATAAATGTGGATATTGCCGGTTTTGTTTCTGAGAGGGTGACTTGTTACTGAAATAAAGAAAACATTTAGTAATTATTGACTTGGTACTTTATTCAAATGAAAGGAGACTCATTGATAAAGAAAAAAACCGGAAGGTAATAATAAAATTAGTTAAACAAGGACTGATGGAATTTCCGGAATGTATTCGCAGGTGTGAGTTCCTCTTCATTTCGAAGTTGTTCTGCCGACTCTTCTTGATTTTCTGAGTTTTCCTGATGATTGTTAATGATGATATAGCTTAATCAAATTTGAGTTCGTCTAGATTTCTCCAGTCATTTCCAAAGTGTTTGATTAATAGATTGTTAACATCAACTATTTTCAAATTATTGACCTGCTGAAGATCGCTGTTACTTATTTTATCAGGAATTATCATTGAAATTGCTTTCCCTCTTTTAGTGATTCCTTTAAAAACTTGAAGGTCGTTCACTTCGTCCCTTACCAGAATATTTCCAGAATTATTACTCTTCTTAAGATAAAACCGTTTTGTAATTTGAAACTTCAGGTTGCGTTATTACTTCTAGCTTCTTGATATCCTTCTCAATGTTACCAAATACTCTGTCGGCTGGCAAAAATGAATGGCCTACCACAGGAAAAATTACTTCCAAACTTTAGACATTCATCGGGGCCTCACTTGCAAGCCATTTGCAAAACACAATCCGATTAAAGTGGTATTTTTGTTTTGGCCGCTGCATCCATCCGCCACAAGTCTTACAGTTTTCGGATTTGTACTAAAATCTATTTTTGGTAGTCTATCAAATACACATGATGAAATTTCATTTGAGCCTTTTCCAAATTCATTTCCAGTCCAGTAATATGAGAAAACATTTTCTTTTGTGAGTTTTCCTTTCGATGAACCCTGTACTATTGTAAAATTGTACAAGTACAACTGTTGTGAATAGTAGGCACTTTGGTCTGCTACTTTTGGAAGGACCAAGTTTTTTTGGCAATCGAATGATATGCGTTACCAAATCTTCTCTAGCCTCCCCTAATAGGCGAACAAACGCATCTGCCCTTAGTTTGTGTATTTTTCTTCCTGTTAATAAAGTTTTTTTTTCTTCTACATCTGTAAAACGTTTAATCTTTTCTGTATAATGAAGACACGTGGAGCAGACATCAGTGCGAGGTGTTGAAAAGCTCAAATTGTACTTGGTATTGAAAATTGTTTGAAAATAGGGAGCCTGGAGCCTTTCTGCAGCTAGGCCCTCGCTCTAGTTGTCAGTACAGTGACTATATACAAGATAGTGGCGATAATAGGGTAACCAGTTTGGCAGCCATATTTAGGCTAAAATCTCTTTGTTTACGTTTGGTCAAAGAATACCCAACTAACAAGAAGCGAAACTTCGGATAAAAACGAGTTCACAGACGCCATGTTTTAAATTAGTCGTCATATGTCATGCGATCACATTTAGGCCTCTTGCTTATGGTCTTTACAGACCCAAATTAGAATAGAGTTTGCTTGTAGGTTGAAATAATTGTCTTAAATGATCTATTTCACGTTTATATTGTCACGAATAGGGCAGAAATAGTTACTGATGGGAAAATATCGACAAATATCTATATAATACATTTGATAAAACACAACTTTATGCTAAAATACTTTTTCTCAGTGTGATTCGAGTAAAGCTGTAAGCATTTATTATGGTTCTCAGTGTATGCCAAAGATAGCTGTCACCTTCAAGGTTATTTATTTTTGCCCCTCCAACATCAAAGGATTTTCGCCGGGCTTCACTTCTTGTTGTTGTGTATTCTTTGGTTTGGTGAATACGAAGTTTCTTATAGTGCTTGTTATATTTGTGATTAGAATTATTGGTTTTGTACTTTTTTGGTGAATATTTCAAATTGTTGGTTTTATCATAGATTTCCATTTAAATTATATGCATTTGATATTCAAATATTCACTGTTGTATAGTCACTGTAGTTGTCAGTAGCTCAATCATATTATATAAAGACGTTACTTTATTTTCCTGTTTTATTGAAGAAGTTTAGGACTATTTATCGCACCTTTTTCGACTTTCTTAATGTTTTACCACATTCTTCACGATGGTTAGCTCATTGTTCAACACAATCTGATAAAGGCCAACCATTGATGTGGTTTGCACTGATATGCCGGTATCGGTAGCTGCTAGGCGTGAAGTGGAAAAGAAGGAAAAATGATGTCTGCGTATTATAGACATGAGAATATTGAGAGAGACAAATACCCCAAGGTTAGAATCTTTAGAACAGTCATTAGATCATAAATAAGCCTTGATATCACGTCAAGGTGAGAAAGGAAATAATTTTACCGGTAAAACTAGAATATATAAGTACGTACTGTTGAAAGTTCGAACCATTTATGTATTCAAACAGTTTTTTGTAAGGTGGCTAGAACCATAGGAAGAAGCGGCGCATTTATAGAAACTTGAGTTGAAAAACTAGGTGAGTCGAGGGAAAATAAAAAAGCATTTACTGAGAAAAGATATATTACAAATTGTATTTTTACAATAAAAAAATATACACAGATGAAACTTACATCTGAAGGAACGTTAAATATAATTTCAACAATTGAAATTATATACTAAAACTAATTTAAGAATTCTTCTGGGGCACCGCAGTGATGATACACTTTACTTCGGAGTATTGTTGTAGTCCATATTCACCCATTTCCCTACCAAATCCTGATTCTTTGTAACCTCCGAATGGAGTTTGGACTCCGAGTATGTTGTAGCAGTTTACCCAAACCACGCCAGCTCTGAGACCTGAAAAAATTCAACAATATTCGAGTATGGAAAAACTAATACAAATATCGACTATATTTATGGGGTGCTCGAATATAATGTGGCCATTTGAAGTGGGAAAATTTAGGAAGTTTTAAAGATAAAAATTGTTGGTTGGGTTGGAAGCAAAAAAAATTTATTGGAGAAAATTTTCATTTTGCAGTTTTTCAACTTACCTTGACTGATGTAATTAATTTTGTTGATATCGTTTGAGAAGATGCCTGAAGCTAGTCCGTAATTGGTATTATTTGCTCTTTCGATAAGTTCATCCAAGTCCTTGAAACGAAGGAGCTGTTGAACAGGTCCAAAAATCTACAAACCAATCTTAGTTAATGAAACATCCATAAATAATAACAGCACTTCATTCAGAAGTATCTGCTGTTGCTGTACTTGTTTTAAAATAAAATAATCGGTTTAAACAAAAAATATGTGAAATTTTTAAAATAAAAATGTACCTCTTCTGTGGCGACGATATGATGGTCCTCAACGTCGGCGAAAACTGTCGGTTGTACGAAATACCCAGTATCTCCGTGCCTATTTCCACCGTGCACCAATTTAGCACCTTGTCTGGTACCTTCTTTGATCAATCCTAAGATCTTATTTAATTGGGTCTCGTCTACTTGCGGACCTTGTTCGGTCCTTAAATCAAACGGATCCCCTACAAGTCAATCGAAATAGTTAAAAAATATGGTTAAAAATATTTAATTTTTGGACGCATCTCGTACCATATTATTTTTATTAAATGTTAATGTTTGACTGTAAAACAGAAGATTACATTTTTTTTAGTGATTCGTGATAGAAGTTTATTAGAAAATGTTCAAAGAAAAGCCACTCGACTTTCCTTGGGACTGAGAAGAGAGACTTGTTATGGCCAACTTAACTTCTTCTGAATTTCGACGTCACCGTGGAGATCTTCACACAACATTTAAAATATTAAAATTCAACTTCGGAAACATTTCCGTGATATTTTCATTAAACCAAGACAACCAGCTCAGAGGACACGAAAGAAAACTTAAAAAAGAAAACGTTGTGACTAGATCAAGACAAAATTTTCTGACTAATAGAGTTTTTGACGCCTGGAACAATCTCGATGTTGACATTATTTTTGCTTCTTCTACCAACACATTTAAAAATAGACTGGATCGCCTTATATATCAATAACTTTTAATTTATTCATCTTAATACGAATTGTTGTACTTTTGTTTTGTTGTCTTCTCTTTTTTTTATTATTTGGTTTATTTCAATTTTTGTATTGATTTTTGTAAATTGATTTGCATATTATTTTCTGCTTTTGGGTAAAATATAGAGATTGCACTATGGTGATGTCTTTATAAAACGGATTTTTTTTGGGACGAGAAATCGACTGATCGACTTAGTTTCTTGATAAAAGCAATCATGAGTCCTGTATAATAAATTATTGTTTTGAAAAATAGTAAATTAGAATAAAAAATTGACCTGTTTCGTGAACTTTTCGTATTTAACTAATAATTAATGTAAGCTTAGCTTTATGGACGCACTGTATAACTTAAGCTATTCTAGAATCGTGTGGATTTTATATTTTTAGCTATAATCATTACAAATTAAATTCAATGTCGTCTGCGATTAATTCTCCAACATATACAGGTACAATAGTTATAGCAGTTAACCTTGAAAAATTAGATTAATCAATACTTATTTTTTTAGAGAATTAAAAAACATTACAAAAAGTTGACGTAATATATGGGATTGGATAAACTTTTTTATTGCGACGATAAATAATCAGTGGCGTAGCAAAAAAAAGTTGTAGTTATAAATATTCCATCTAGAAAGTATCCGGAAAACAGTACAGCACAATTATAATTTTTCGATATATATTTTTATTACTTAAATTAACATAATTATAACAGACAATTCATCTCATTTACTTATTCAACCTCCATTTAACTCTAAACACAACGAAAAGTTCAGGCAAACCCGAAATTTGGTCAACGCTATAATGTTCGGTGATGGTGGACCAGGCCTGTAAAACTGACCGAATTAAATCTTTTTTATTTCGTGGCGCTGCTCATTCCACTTCAATCTTCATTAGTCCCCATATGTTTTCAATGGGACTGGGATTTGGTGAAGCTGCTGGCCATGGAATTGTTGTCAAGTTTTGTTCTTGCATCCAAGCTGCAGTATATGCAGAAGTATGGCATCTTGCATTATCCTGCTGTAACCACCAGCCCTCTGGATATAAAGCATGAGCCGTTTCAAGAAGGAAACCATTTAGAATATTTTTCACTATTAACGGTACCATCAACTATACAAAGAGGTGTATAGCACCACGCACAGATATTGCTTCCCAAACCATTATTTTAGTGGGAAATTTGAACAGTAACTTTTGTTTTCTTGATAGGATTTTTAGGAGATTTGCACCAAGCTGAAAACAACTTTCGTCTGATATAAAAACTTTACCAAAGTTATCTTCTCGAAAACATTGACAAAAATCTATTCTTCGTTGACTTTGTAAAGGTGTCATTGCAGGGAATTTCTTTGGTTGCCTTGATATGTAGCCTTGATTTTTTATTGACTTGCGGACAGTTTCTGGACACACGTTTATTCTAAGTTGATTTTTAAAATTTTCGAAACCCTAGTCGCGGATTTTGGCGTCCTAAGATTTTAACTAAAGCGTTTAAATTGTTTCGGCTAATTTTACGCGGTCTTCCCGAAACTGGTCCATGCCTCATATCTCTCCCATTTTTTATCCGAGTACGGTCAATACCACTGCTTGCAATCAACAATATGTGACAGATGGTATTGTCATGTAATTTTGGCCATGGTCTACTATCGTCACAATCTACTTGATGCATTAAAATTAGAAGAAAGATTAAATTCCGGATACTTTCTAGACGGACTATATTTTATGAAATATACTCACCAACAGTACGTTTTTTGGCGCGTTCGACGGATCTTTCGACAAATTCATCGTAAATTTTATCTTCGACGAAGGTTCTAGTACCAGCACAACATACTTGTCCTGAATTATAGAAAACTCCATGGTGAGATTGTTCGACGGCTTCTTCAACATTTACGTCGGCGAGAATGATATTAGGACTCTTACCACCCAATTCCAAAGTTGTTCTTTTAAGATTATATTGACCGGACAAACTTTGAATACGTTTACCAACTTCAGTCGACCCAGTAAATGCGATTTTATCAACCTTAAAGCAAACTTTGTAAATAATCGTGATATCGTAGAAAAAATCTTGAGTGTAACTCGATCAGAAATCTCTTAATACACTAATGAATAATTCGTACTTACTTTTTCATTTTCTACCAAAGCTTGTCCAGCATCACCGAATCCTGGTACGATGTTAAGGACGCCCGCAGGAAATCCAGCTTCCTTGGATAGTTCGGCTACGTATAGAGCGGTTAAAGAAGTTAGTTCGGCGGGTTTGAGAACGACGGTGTTTCCCATACTCAAAGCAGGTCCTATTTTCCAACTCAACATAAGCAAAGGGAAATTCCACGGGATTATTTGACCGCAAACGCCGACGGGTTCGTGTCTAGTTTGAGCCAAGAATTTTCCATCAATAGGGATGGTTTTTCCGTGTACTTTGTCTGCCCAACCTGCCATGTAACGAATAGCTTTGATGCTCGTAACCACATCGACCCAAGCTTGAGTATAAGGTTTGCCATTATCCAAGGTTTCCAAGCTCTGGAAAAAATACAATTGTTACGGTAAAATTCGCGACCTTCGGAATCTTATGATACTTTTAGATTTGTTTGATTTGGTAAAAAATTCCGAGGGTCGCGAAGTCTACCAGAACCTCCAATACGTTGTATTCCAAATGAAGTTTTTCAAAAAGGGGAAGGGAATATTCGCGAACTTTACCGGACCCGATACTGATTTACTAGGAATGGAGAACTATCGATGGTCTATCGATGACTATCGAAAAAAATCGATAGTTTTCGGTGCTATCGATAATTAAGATGTTAGGTAAAGAACATATTTTGAAAGCTGATTATGGAATAAAAATGCGATCAATTTGATGCTGTACCATTGCACGAGCAGCTAAAGGCGTTAAATTAAGCAGATTAAGACAAATAATCCTAATGTCAAACGATCAGATCATTATCAAACGACACGCATGACGCATGAGAACACTGTCAACTGTCACACGGCCTGCTTGGCGCCAACCAACCCCAAAAGTGAGATTATTTCCTTTTTATATATATATTAACGGATGTTCAATTGATGAAAGTTGATAATGTTGTTTTGAAATAAATTTATATTTATGTATATTTTTAACATTTTGACAAAAATCGTACAATGATGTTACTGATGTAAAACTATCGATAGTAAAAATATTACTATCGATAAATATCGATAGTCGGGTCTATCGATACTTCTCCATTCCTATGATTTACATCTTAAACGTCAGATAGTACGCATGGGCCGTTTCCGTTAATGTCAAAATCTGAACTTAAAACACTATTATAGCTCTATTTGTATTTTGACATCTGTCAATTAATTTGTGACTTTTAGGTGGCGTTTGGTGACTTTTTTCTCAATAGATCATTCCGGAATGACGTCACTGACAGGTCGGCTATATTGTGATGGAGGGCACATGTCATATTCTATTTAGTTTTAGTTTCTTTTTAGTTTTGTAGTGTTGTTAAGCGTGGAATGAGGGTAACAAGAAATAAGGTATCTTTTTTTCGATTTCCGATTGTTTTAAGTCTGTCAAGCAAGGTTCAACTCCAACTGATCGGTTGCCCTCCAGAACAATATGACAGACCTGTCAAAGTCATGTGTTCTGGAATGGTCTATTAGGTGATAAGGTATAAGTCTCTCCTAACCTTGAATATTGAAAAATGATATGATTTTTTTTTAAATAAGGCGAACTTATGACTGCTAGATAAAGAACATGGAACAAAATTTTAATATTCAATCACCTCTTATCAATTCAACTTGAAAACAGACTATCGAATTTCGTTTTAAATAAATTTAAATTAATATATATCATTAAAAAAAAGTGTAATATTTGACATTTTCTATTTTTTCGAAAAATGCGGCTATAAATGAACATAACCCTGGAATTATGGTAAACTTTTTAAGACATTGTTTATAAAGCACTCAACACAGCAGTGGCGGCTCGTGAATATTCTAAAAGATAAGGCAAAACAATATAAAGTCCCCCCGGCACAGCAGGCAAATTTTTTTAAAGACCATGCGTTCTCCTGATAAAAATTTGATTCTCATACGAAAAACTATTGCATCTACCTAAGCCGAGGAGTTCCGAGCGTTACCGAAGAGAATTGCTCTTATGGTTTAGTTTGACGTATGTACCATATCTTTAAGGGTGTGTATAGTCCGTACCCAGGAGGACAGAGGAACTTATCTCCAGTGTATGTATAGGAACCGATTAGATCCTTGATACTTACCGCTAAATATGCACCATCCCTCTCCATCAAATCCGCCAATTTGTAAAGCAATCGACCTCGTTCAGAAGCATCTAAAGTCCTCCATTTAGATCCGAATCTGAAAGCTTCATTGGCGGCTTCTACGGCCAAATTGATATCCTCTTTTGAACCTTGTTGTATTTCAGTGATAACCTGTCCAGTAGAAGGATTGATCGATTGGAAAGTTTTTCCGGATTTTGACTTGTGCCATTCATTATTGATGAATATCTGAAATATATAAAGTTGATCAGTGAAAGTAATTACCTACAAAAACTAAGAGATTTCGACATTAATCTTGGTACTTTAATCCTGCCAAATATTAAATAACTTTTTTGTGCAGTACCGCTACTGTGTTTTTTTTAATATGGTACTGTTGACCTTATAAGTCAAAAATATGAATAATTCCAATATATTTTTTTTAAAAAATGTGTACAAAACAATATCTAGTCCTTACATTAATTTTTTCGACCACTACATGGTTTAAAGAGTTTTAAGTTTGGTCAGTGTTCTCAAACAAAATAATAATATTTTTGAATCTATCTTTCATTCAAGCATTGGCAAACATTTATTTTTTTTGGTGAATCCACACATTAATTGATAAGATAACAGCATGAAAATAAATAACTTCCAGCAGTGATAACCTTCTCAAATATTTCAGATAAAAATAGACCTGAGAAGCACTTGACTAAAGGTGGATTCATGCAAGAAAAAATTAAAACTCAGATTAATTTAAAACTAAAACTAAGAACATGTTAACACATTGATATACAGGATGTTGTTTCGAGTCAAAACTTACTTATAGGTTATCTAGAAACACCTAGGTGTGTCCTATCTACCCAACTAATCACCCTGTATTCAAGTAGAATATATTTTTTTATTATTTGGGAAATCAAAGAACCATCTCCATTTTTCTATTATTTTTTCCAACGTTTCGGTAGCGTTTCAGCTACCGTTATCAAGAATAATTATATTTTGTAAATAATTTGTCCACATCTGACACTTACAACAAAAATTAGACAATGAAAATAACAAAAAAATGAAATAATGGATATTACCACAAGAAACAACCGGTGTGAAGATAGCAGCTAATTTTAGCTGCAAAAATGTTGAGAGCTGCTCAATTCGCAGTTTCAGTGGCGTGCAGAATATATATTGAATTCAATTCATATTTCGGACAGCCCCTTGATATACCTACAATGAGTAGGGGTATATTGGTGTAGAGGACACACTGTTAGGGTAGAAGCATGATAAAGTTGAAAACACACTGTTCAAAGGAAATTTGCTTACGATTGGGGAACAAGAGCTGTAACGTCACCCCTAGGACTATTCTCCTATCAAAGTCATCTTCTAACAGCTCTTGGACCAAATGTACCTTATACGCATGCCACTTCTCCGTTTTCAGCATTCTAGCAACAGTAGAATGGTGTAAATTATTATCCAGCGCAACTTGTCTCGAGCTGGTGTGGGGATTTTCTTGAAACTCAAGGAAAACGTCAACTTTTTTGTCTTCGGAAATTGACTTTGGGTGAATTTTTTTTTAGCTGAAACCAGTTTAAAAAAAAATTGTTTTTTCAGTATATAGGTGCCTCCCCAAATACAAAATCACAAAAAACTTTCTGCGGAAATGCATCATTTTCCCGACTTTAGAATATCTGAAACTAATAAATAAACTATAATAAATAATATAAACAATGTAAAAATTGAGTTTAATCCTCTTCCCGACCTTTAACACAGATCAATGAATAATATTTATTCTTATCAGCTTAATATCGCTTCAAAAATCTCAGAGACAAACGGTTTTATATACACGCCTGTTTTCATCAATAAATGAAAATGGTATATTTCCGCAAGAAGTTTTTTGCGTGTTTATGTTTAGAAAATTGTCTAAAATGTAAAAAAGAAACGTAATTTCTTGTAACTGGTTTCAGCTATTCTAAAGTCAAAAAAATGAAAATTATGCATTTCCTCAAAAAAAATTCGAGTCTTTCTGTTTGGAAAAGGTTCCAAATAGTAAATAAACGAATATTTCTTACATAACTGATTTCAGCTAAACGAAAGTTGCTACCTGCTACGCCCATGAATTTTATCATAAATACCTAAAAATTGCCTAAAAACGCCAATAATTAGACAAAATCGGTAAATAATGTGGATTGTTTTCTATTCTTACAGTTGTTGATGTGTTGACAGTTTATACTGAAAAAGTAAAATCTTTGTCAAACACTCTTTCCTTGTCGACATAACAATGAAATATTTAACTGAGACTCACCGAATTGAGATTTTAATGATGATCGGGTACGGGGATAACTGCAGAAGTCAAGTTGAAGTGGCAAACTTATTTAATCACAGGTATCCCGAATTGCCTAATATTTCACAAAGTACTGTGTCTAAAATTCATGCACAATTCAGAGAACTTGGACATGTCAAACCATTGAAAAGAAAACCACACTTCGTTGAAGATGATGTGAAAGTGGATATTTTGTTAAGTGTCGAAGAGAATCCAACTTCAAGTACACGTCAAATTGCCCATGAAAATAATGTTAGTCATACAACTGTTCTAAGATGTTTTCTCATAAAGAAAAACTTCATCCCTACAAATTAACTTTTGTGCAGGAGTTAACAGAAGACGATCCAGATCGTAGAATGGATTTCTGCGAAAGATTGATGAATAAGCTGAACAGAAATGAGATAGCTCTTGGTACCATTATTTTTTCTGACGAATCAACATTCACATTGAATGGAGAGGTACTCAGTACCCTCAAAAGGTGAACGTTTGGGCCGGTATCATAGGCGACCATATTATTGGTCCTATATTTATAGATGGAAATTTGACAGCTGAAAAATATTTAAATATGCTTAGAAATGAAGTTATTCCTGCGTTGGCAAACTTATATCCCAACGCAATAGATCCTAGCTTACCGAATGAAAATGTTCGGTTCCAGCAAGACGGGGCAACACCCCATTATGCTTTAATGGTAAGAACTTATTTAGATGAAATCTTCCCCAATAAATTTTTTTGTGGGGTTATCTCAAGAACAAAGTATATGCAACACAACCAACTAGCATTGTAGACCTCAAAGACAGGATAACTACAGAAATACGGAATATTTCACCTCAAACTTTAAACAAAGTTGAGGAGGAGTTCTATAGGAGACTGTGCTATTGCCAACAACTAGGTGGAGAACATTTTGAGCATTTATTTTAATGTATTAAAATCAAATACATCAGGTATTTTATGTATGTGTTTAATAACTGTAAAAATAAAAATTTCACCCTGTATAATTCATAATTGACCATACATTATTTAGTTTGTTGAAATCGGTTCATTAAGGGGATCTCAAAAATATGTAAATATACAGGGTGTTTCATTAAAAAAAAATGGCATACTTGCGTGAATCACCCTGTACATTTAAATTTATGTTTACATAACGCACAACTCAATTCAAAAGTTGACGTGTCTCGGCATTTTTTATAATTTTCTAAAATAATGACATAAAGAATTTTATTCCATAAGTGGTTTCCACACTGTATATAGTAAACTAGACTTACTAAAATCACAGTCTCAGTGTTCCTACTAGTGTACCTCCTATATAAGTACAGTTTTTTAGAAGTCAGTTAAAAAATAAAAGTGCAAAATATACAAAATGATAAACAAAGAAATAACATTTGCGTGCATATTCTAATTATAGGTACAATGCCTTTCAAAACAAATACTTAAATATAATTTTTTTACGATAATATTGGATCATCTTTCGACCCCATCCATCATATCATATTTATATATAGATAGCCATTTATTATATACAACTTTATATATTATTATCTCCTAAGTAATAAACATTTATTATTTTGCAACTCGCTTAATAATTAATAAACTTATATCTTTTACACACAATAGTTTATTTGAAAAAATACAAGTAATTCGTAAATATACTTATCCCAATTTTTTTAATTCTATCATTGTAAATTCAGTAAAACAACCTACATTGTAAAGTTTATCTTAATATTATTATAATATTACGGAAACGAAGAACATGTGCCGACCCGATTTCTTCCTTTTGTTATTATTGACAGAGGCAAATTATTATTACGTCAAAACACAAGACCCATTCATACCGGTTTTTTAAATATTATATTATATCTATGTTATATTATAAAGTATTTACTTACCCCAGAATAAAGTACATTGGGATTTTGATGAGGTTTCGGTAAAGCTTGTGCACTGAAATTACATTTTTGCACGTTATTTATAACATTTCTAACGACTCGTAACATATTGAAATATTTGTTATCCTCTAATTTTATTCTATCTTACAACTACTATTGGAACTGACCCTGACCCAACTCAAATTGATATATAGAGATGGTATTTCTTCGTATTTCGCACGGCAAATAAATTCGATTCGCCTAATCAGACAAACATCGAACAAGGAATGACGCAGCAGAGATAATATGAATGAATATGAGCAAAGAATACACAACAACAAGAAGTGAAGCCCGGCGAAATTCCTTTGATGTTGGAGGGGCAAAAATAAATAACCTTGAAGGTGACAGCTATCTTTGGCATACACTGAGAACCATAATAAATGCTTACAGCTTTACTCGAATCACACTGAGAAAAAGTATTTTAGCATAAAGTTGTGTTTTATCAAATGTATTATATAGATATTTGTCGATATTTTCCCATCAGTAACTATTTCTGCCCTATTCGTGACAATATAAACGTGAAATAGATCATTTAAGACAATTATTTCAACCTACAAGCAAACTCTATTCTAATTTGGGTCTGTAAAGACCATAAGCAAGAGGCCTAAATGTAATCGCATGACATATGACGACTAATTTAAAACATGGCGTCTGTGAACTCGTTTTTATCCGAAGTTTCGCTTCTTGTTAGTTGGGTATTCTTTGATATGAGTATTTTGGGGAATGCCCTTGGGAGTGGAACGCCGAATATAAATATGTGATCTGCGCAGTTTTATCTTTTTGATACGCTAAGGCTGGGTTCTAATGAGAAATTGAGAAACTTTATGATGATAAAATAGAAATACCACACTTGACAATTGTTGACAATCAATGTTCCAGCGGCGCAGCCTGAATCTTGTATTAGGAAGGGGTTTTGAAAAGAAATTAGGAATAATTTTAAAATCTAAATATATCGCACATGTAATCCAAAAGTGTCACTATACAAAAATTTTCGTAAATGTGTAGAAAATACTTAACTATTTAATCTACACTAACTCACATTCTAGTTGTTAAGGATTATTGTTTTGTTGTTTATATAAATATATATTGATAGAATGTAAAAAACGTCAATAATTAAATATACTTGTCAGATTTCAATAAAATTAAAGATATAGAAAATACAATATATTGTGCGTCTAGTCACAACAAAATGTACTTTTTGCAATAAAAATTTCCTAAACCCTACCGGCAATAGACGAGTTCCGTTTAAGGTTAGTGCGACCAACAAAAAGTGTTTTTTATGACAAGAATGACAAATAATGTCTACCATTCAAACCATAAGATTTTTGCAGGTTTTTTATCATTACGAACATCTATATTGCTTTATTAAAACAATGAATACACCCCCGAAGCGTAAATCTTAAAATTTAAAATGACATCTTAGCTGAATTCTCAACACATCGGTGGCCAATAATTCTAGGAACTTTTGACAAGTCACCATTTCATTTCTATCATTTTGTCACTAGTTATGACAGATGTCAGTGTTATTTGTATTTGTTGATATTCGTTTAATCGTTTATGTCTATTTTCCATACTTTTGTAGTAGTTCTAGTTAGTTGTATCACTTTATTCTTCTGATTGCTTTTTCCACTGACAACTGACATAACTAGTGACATAATGACAGAAGAGAATTGGTGATTTACCGAAAGTTCCTAGAATTACTGGCCACCGATGCATTGAGTATTCAGCTAAAACGTCATTTTAAATTTTAAGATTTACGCTTCGGGGGTGTTGTATTCAATGTTCGTAATGATAAAAAACCTGCAAAAATCTTATGTTTTGAATGGTAGACATTAACTGTCATTCTTGTCATAAAAACCACTTTTTGTTGGTCACACTGACCTTAGACTGAACTCATTTTTATAATAATGCATCAGAAACCTCTAGATGGCGCAAAGTGTCACTACAGCTTTTGTGGAATTTACAGGTTCGCCGCGTGCAACAGTGACATTAAACATTAAACCAGTACCAGTAGCAACAAGTCTGCGAAGCTAGTTGTATGCTATAATTTGTGCTAAAGTGACATTTTTCGTTTAGTGTCAGTTTAGCCAGTATTATAAAGGTAAAAATTGTTATTTTAGTATGCAGTAGCGTCATTTTAGGCTTAGTGACGGTATTGAGACATTTTAAAATACAAAAAATGAAAGGTATTTCCGGAAAAATAACTTTATTTTGTTTAGAGACATTTTATCGCTAATTATTTTTCTGAAATTAACTGTTTTTTTTATAGCGACCTTTTATTTTTTAACTAATATTTCTTCTAATATTGCTCTATTTAGTATATAATATTCATTCCAACCTAGGTTTTGGCGATCGAAAGGCTTCATTTCGTAACAAGGGATTGAATGTTTTGATACCTAGAACGTTTAATATAATTTATTTTTGCAGTATTCGATGACCTTACTTTTAACAAACGACTTATTTTTGTTTGCTGTCCATTAAGTACTCTCCTCTAAGAAATTGTATATTTTAAGTTAAAAAAAATTATGATATAGTAGTTTACCTAACTAGTGCGGAAAGTAATACTTTTCCGCACGCAATTGCAGATTTCGAGTTCGGAAATCAACTCGAAATCTGCAATTGCGTGCGGAAAAGTATCACTTTCCGCACTAGTTAGGTAAACTACTATATCATAATTTTTGCGGAAAAGTCACTTTACGCTCGTGTTAGGTACACTATTTTTTCTGCTAGCGTACGGAAAAAAACCCAAAAGTTAACATAAAGAAAAATTTATAAAAAATGTCAGATGTTTATTATTATTTGACATTAATTTGATGAGGCTTATACCAGGGCCATTGAAAAATTATTGAAACATACGTTTCTTTTTATTAAAAATTATATCAGAATTTTAATAGATTTCTTAATTTTTCAATCATTTTGTAAACTACAACCATACAAATATGTATTTTAAATATTCAAATGTCAGTATACTCCCCAAAAACTTAACAAGTTTACTTTTCCGCACTAAGTGACTATACTGTATTTCCTTTTCAGTAGGAGCAAAGTGGTTCATTATTTATTCAAAAGTACTATAAATATAGGGTGAGTCTTTCTTTTTTTTCCATGAGGAATAAAATGATAAAACATGTCGGTTTTACCAAAATTAAATCGACACGTCCTGTATCGCCTCAAATACAATAGGGTCGTAAAATTCACAACAATGGTTGGGGATTCATTAATATGATAAGACGGTGGCCAGTGTCGTGCTGTCAGTTTAAGGGTTTTGCCGAGTAGGGATGGGTCTTACAGTTTTTTTATTCTGTTAAATAATTTTGTACTAGGATAAATTTATATATTTGGAATTTTTCTATTAGCTATAAGTATAGGCTGAAGTATGGTTGGTAGGTATTTAATAAATTACAAAATCCTAAAGATCTAAAAGTTATATAAAAAGCTAAAGATAAAGATAATCATTATTCAAAAAAAGTCACAAGCAAATATTCATTATTTTGCTTTATTAAAAAGAAGCGGTGTGTCCTTCGTTAACCCAGGTTTCGTCTAAATAAAAAATGTTTATCGCTTCCCTTCGGTACTCTTTAACTTGCCTTAAATATTTTCTTCTCCAACAGATTATTTCTTCTATATCTATTAAAATAGATTTTCTATTTTGCGTTTACCAAGAGAATTTTAGTTCGTGTAAAATTTTCCTCAACTTTTTCCTTCCCATTTCTAGTACATTCTCATTTTCTTTTATTACTTTCAAAATTTTATCTATTGTTGGTCATTCTTATAATAAAATGAATGTAAAGACCTTCTGGTTATATTTTTCGCTGTTTCGTCAACTTCTAACGGCTTTTCAGTAACGGAATATAGCCCAATTGAATGGTCTCCGTAAAATCGGCACTTAATACTGTAATAATTATTTGCCCAACTTTTGCATTATTAAATAAACCCGACAAATGAAACCATTCAGCTCTTTACCGAAAAATGTAACGCCAATGGTTTATTGCCGCTTTATTGCTGTCGACCTTTTCCTGTGCTCCTATGCAATAGGAAATCTAGTATAGTGCGGAAAAGTGACTCTTTCAACACTAAAATGAGTGCGGAAAAGTCCACTTTTCCGCACGCTAGTAGAAAAAATATTTTTTTGTGTTTAAAAAACTATTTTAACGTACTTATTAATTATTTAAGGTTTATTCAATATAGGAGATTTATTTATTTTATGTGAATTACAATCTTTTTGGGACTTCCAGTTTTGTTGCGACGAATCGCTGAGGCTTTACGATTTTGACAAATTCTTAAATAATTTGGCAAGTCCTAAAAATATTGTAAAAAATAAACGGAAAAGTGACACTATATAATAAATAAATAAAGTAATATACAACTTTTTTCACTTTTTTTGTCTGATTAAGTCGCTTGAAGAAATCACTTTTTTCAATTTAGCAAAAAAATTTAAACCCTTTCTCCACATAAAGCAACATTATTTCGTTTTCATTTTAACTGAGAATTTTAAAATGCTTTTTCTGATTAAATTAGCTTTTTGGGATAGTGAAAGTTTAGGAATATGTGTGAGTTATGATAGTACACAAAACGCAACGAACATGTAAAATTTATTTAAAAATATAAACAAAAAATAACAGTCAGGGACGGAGTACCTATACTTAAGACGGCGTACATATAAAACATACTTAAAAAATAATAATGACAACAAAAAACAAAGCAACATTATAAGAACAATTAAAAATAAGTTTATCATTAATTATTGATGATATAATTTGTATATTAATGATTAATATACAAATTTACATAAATTATAGTAAAATATCAATACGTCGAGATTGAAGAGATAAGACATCAAGAACTTCGTCTTCCAGAATCGGAACATCTGGATGTATGTACATCAAAGCAAGGCCGTTTAATCTATTGTCCCCAGTAGAATTTCGCAAATAATTTTTTAGAAATTTTAGGGAAGAACAAGAACATGTGGGCACTGGTAAAGTTGCCATTATGATTAAAAGTTCATAAATTGTGGGAAACAAATTTTTATTGCATCTTTCCAAAGCTTCAATCGCATTTTGTGGCTTTTCTGTTTTATCTTTCATAAACTGGCCCCAAAGAGTCACTCCTTCTATAGCACCAATACCAATTTCCGTTTTTTTATTACAAATTTATCCATCATCCAGTGTACCCCTAAACCCCTAAAATCCCCCCTCGCTGCGCCAGTGCACTGTTAAGAATCTTAAAAGTTGAAAGCAAACTGCGAACGCCATCTATGTGATTCTGAACGAGTTTTTTAAGGAAAACTTTCGCTTTAGATTAAAGTTCTCTAATGTTCAATCATGGCATCCAAGCACATAGGCGTTTCGTGAGGTATTAATAAATCAAATAAATATTATTAATACTAATTGATTATTTGTTGCATTGCATATCTATTAAAATTAACCGCTGTATGGTACATAATACTTGTTTTCAGTATGAACATAGTTTTAAGCACAAAATAATGGAAAAAAATCTTGCTGTGCAGAATATGTTGTCGCTGTTTATATTTCAAACTAATCCCTTTTAGTGCATTCTGTTACTATACACATGTTGTAACAATGTAAAGTAAAAATAGGATGGCGCGAGAATCTGGAATAAAAAATTATTAATTTGAGACATGGACAGAGAGGGGACCAGGATTAAAATGAGAAATAGTAAATTACAACTAAACCTCAATTACAGTTATAGTTCTTTTCACGATCTAAGAAACTGACCTGACTTGAGATGGGATAATGAAATTCAATAAAGCCATAAAAGTATTAGCCGTGACAGGGTCGTATTTATTTTGTTGTTGGCGAATAATAAATTATTACCTGAAAACTCTATAAGACTTTTGGGTCATTCTTATTATAAACACTTTATAATATAATGGTCAAAAAATATCGGCAATAATGGCAATTTATCAAGAAATCTTTATTTCGACACATCCTGAAATACTGTCAGTGATAGTGTGTTTGAAGATGTCCACTGCAAAAGCCGTTTCAGGCAGTAGCCGAAAATGTTTGCCTGTTGAAGCAAAAATTGTTAAAATTGTTAAAAGTGCTTATTTAAAGTTAGTAGAGCGAGGCCACGAAAAACATTTTTCATTAAAGGAAACATCAACTTTAACCGGCGTAAAATTGTAAATAATACTGTAAAGCCTAAAAAAGTACGAAAAGACAGTGGTGCACCTAAATCTGTTGATTTATAGTAGTGATAGCGAATCTGATTTAGAGTAAGATATGGTGTGTTTTATTTTGTTCTTAAATGTAAGTATTATAATATACTGTTAAAATATAGTATTATTATGCAAATTTTTGTTTGTTTATTTAATTCCCAACCAACTTTACAAAACCTCTTCTTCTATGTGAGTCTTTTTTTGTGAAACTAATTTCCGGTGTACACTCAGCCTACACAAACCGCTTAATCTATTGCCTGTCATTGTCCACCTTAACCAAGTTTTAACTCTGCGTAGAGTACTGAAAGAGCGTTCTACGGTACTTGTTGTACATAGCAATGCCAACAAAATATGTAGAGCAGTTTTTATTGATGGGAAAAAAGTCTGCTTCCTTTACCACTTGTGCTACTTCCAAACTTTTCAACTCCTCTTCACCAATTTTTTGTCTTTATTCGGCTTCATCGTCAAGCCCGTTTAAAATATAGAATTCTGAAAATTGTTTAATGCGCATCTTAAATTCACCCAATGACAAGTTCAGCATAACGAACGGATGTAGTGACAGTAGTTCGGAAGCTGGTAGGTTTCCATCGGAAAACCGTTGCTCCAAAGATATTAGCAGAGAGTCCGAATAAGGTATTAACAAAGATCTTCTCCAGTATTCTGGCAGGTTGCTAGCTGGAATGTTCGTACGATTTTGCTGTCGCCCTACTATCCTTGGGTCTGATTATTGTTAAATATATAATCAGAAAAAGGTTTTGGTAGCCACAGCCGAGTTAAGAAATGGTGTCTGCAGATTATCCAATGTAGTAACCACCAGTAGAGATATTGTTATAATGGAAGATACACCACAGTTCCAGTTTCAGTGGGAGTCACAGATAACGGCAATACAATAGAAGACTATCCAGTAATTGCAAATCGTAGTGACACATCAAGTGAAACGGAACTGTCTAGTGAGGCACGGGGAAGTGATAGTGACTTTGAGCCAGAACATCCAGTGCAGACTCCAGAAACATTTAGACGGTCAGCACGAACGCCAAAACCAAGAAAGTTTGAAAATGTTGTGACGTACAATTGCTCCGATAGTTCCGACCTAAGCAGTGATCCAGTGACAGTGTCTATTATAGTCGAGACTGCAAATTGATGGTCGAGACACAGCCGTGACTAGCAGTCAGGCGAGACAATAGACAGTGTTTCGCCTAGGTGCATATTACATTTTTTCGTCGATATTTACAAAAAATTACTAATTTCCGAATGAAAAATTGATTATTTTTGAAGGCAAATATTTTTCGTCCATACTGCGCAAAAGATAAGTTTCATCTGGGACATCATGAAGAAATATGTTTATTTCATCTTGACTAAATATTCTAGATTTTTTCGCTTAGTATACCCAAAGCTTTGTTTTTTCAAAAATGCAATAAGTTTCGGATATTTGGATATGTTAACGTTTTAGCGGAAGAAAAGTGTTTGTGGACGAAAAGTACTTGACGTCAAAAATAGACGATTTTTCATTCGGTACGTAAAATGTCATTTTTTGTAAAGGTCGACGAAAAATAAATGTATGTATGTATGTAGGAGATGGTGGTCCAGCATGTGGAAAAAAACAATAAATAAAAACTGACTAAACTTAACTAAAAAAATATTAGCACAATGCTTTTATTTTTTTTATAATATTAAAACGCCAAGCTTGTATAAACTGTAAACAAAAAACTTATATATATATATATACATTATGGACTTTGACAGTTCTTCAAACTTTAAATTCGAATGGCCCTTTTGTAACTGGCTATTAGTTCATAAAACATCTAAATCAGAAAGTGACGTATCTGTAGTTATTTTTTATTACTAACGAGTAAGATATTCTCTGTAATATACCAAAAAACTTTTAACTCGATGTATTGCGAAATTATGTTAATGTCACTTAATGACTTTATGCTGCAAACCGACGATATATCAATTCTGTATATTAAGAAACAATGGAAGCATACACATATAAATTGTCATTTAAAATTTCCTATACGAGCCCCAATACGAGGTAGAAATATCTACAGTTTATCATGTCTAACCACTTATATATGAACAATTTGTCATAGCTAGGAATACATACAGGCCCCCTTTTCAGTATTTTAAATATTTTGGTATAAAAAAATAGTAAGAGAGAGCAAAAATGGATTATATCAAATTTAAAATCTAATAAACAATTGTAAAATACTTCGTTTATATATTAAAAATTATTTGTTTATAGTGATAAAATTGTTCGTATGTGATTTAAAATATTTAAAAAAACAGCATTACCAATAACTACCAGTAAATAAAATGAAAACTTACCGTAAATGTATCAGATTGTAATCCAAGTAATCCATATAGGCACTATTCACTACACTTCACGATACACGTTAATTTCGAACGATATTTCCGATATTTCCTATTCGAAAGTCAACACGCTACTGAATATATAAATCGATTGTTTATCATATCTACTATTAATATTTATATATACCGGCCGTCCTAGAAGTGAATATAAAAGTATATTATTTTGAAAACCTTATTTATTAGTATTTTTGAGTATTTCAATGAAAACGTAAAAGTAAAAAGGTACTCAAGAATATAAATAAAACTGTATTTCTGTTTTTAAGGATGTTCGAAGAATTTTCAAGAAAATTTTTATTGTTAAATCATTTTTCAGGATACTTTTTGCATTGTCTAAAAAAATAAATAGCCTGTCATCCTAATGAGAAGAAAAGAGACCCCAAAAGGAGAGATGCTTATATACTGCGCAGGACAAAATAGCGCTAGGCTAATATAGCGTCAGTCAAAATAGCGCAACACAAAAACAGCGGCAGACAAAATAGCTTATTTCCTTCCTCTTTTGGGAAAACTTCACGAGGAATACAAATTCTTTGATATGAAAGGAATAAGCTATTTTGTTTGCCGCTGTTTTTGTTCTACGTTATTTTTGCGCGGCGCTATTTTGACTGACCCCCCCCCTGCCCCTCTTTTCTTACGCCCATGTCCAGAATTTCCAGAGAAAAATCCAAAAAAACGATATTTTTCACCATTTCAACTACCAATATTTTATATAAAAAATAGTGCAATATTTTGTATTCGACATGAAAGTTTTTCAAAAAGTAACTTACATAGTAATTATTTTTAGGTGCCAACATATAGTTTTAAGCACGAAAATAATGTTGAAAAATATTATAGCCTTGCATAGAATATATTTGAAACTGATACATTTTAGTGCATTCTGTCACCATACATATTGTGTAATACTGCAAAGTAAGAATACGACGATCTGAGAATCTGAAATAGAAATTTAAACATGAAACTCAAATATTATTCCAATTTATACTTACAGAAATGAAAGTTTGCAGATTTAATGGAAAAAAATTTCCAGCTCTTAGTATCACCGGGTGTTTCGATATTTCCATAATAATTATAAACATTTTTTGGATTTTTACATCGCACTTGTACCAATCTGCACTATAGCAAGCTTCTGATATTTTATTACTCTAAAACATGTACCGGATGTCTGATTAAGTGAGGTAACCCCCTGTATCTCAGAAACTATTTATCGTACAGCTTAGAGAAAAAATCTTGTGGTATTAAAAAAATCGCGTACGAGAACTTGCTGGAAATTATTTTCAAGTTTCCTATTCCATCGCTAGAGGGCGTAGTTCACAATAAATAATATCAAAAAAACATCATTTTTCTATAATAAATGTACCGTTAGAGTACCACAAAATTTAAATATTCGTAATCATTTTACGTAAGTTTGCTCCAGTACTTTTTCCTCCATCTTGTAAAATAACTGGTAGGGGTGAGTGGGAGAGCTGACTCAATAAAACTGTTATAACTTTTGTTCTGATTTATGGATTTTGACAAACTTAGTATCATTTGAAAGGGAATTCAATGTCTAATAAAATATTATATCGTCGTTTCATTCCACTTGTTTTAACGGTCGCTAGGTGGCGGTGATTAAATTGTTTTGTTTTCAACTTTTTTTGAGAATCTTCAAATGCGATGCTTTATTTTTCAATCATTTACTTGAAAGAGGATGGAATTTTAAAAAAATGATAAAAACGACATACCAATATCTATTTTCTAAGCGAGGATATACGACAAAAAATAGGTGGAGTAGGAAACTGTAAAATAATTTTCAGCAGTTTGTCGTTTGCGTGTCTAAGCTGTACGATAAATAATTTCTGAGATACAGCGAGTAACCTCTCTTAATCAGACACCCGGTCATCTTTTTTTTTCCCGTGTTTTAATTTTTAACAAAAGTACTTACACTCTCCATCAGCAAGTGCCCATACCAACAGTAAATTGCAATCTGACACATCATACAGTTAAAATACGTGATTAGAAGAACAAATTGCATTTTCTTAAAGGAAATCTGCAAAATTAAGATTTATTAGGACATTATTTTAAACTGTGGATTGGACAAAAGTAACCCAACTCACCAAAAGCATTTGAAATCCCGTCAAACAAATAACCAATACGCTACAAAGAAATTGTATGAAAATTCCGTTAGAAAACGTTTTTTCCACAGTAATTATAAAACTGCAAAATAAATAATGTCAATTAGTGATAATTATCATAAAATTGGATTTATTAATAAAAAAAATTCGGGGAAGTGAACTACTTCTTGACACAGGTGTTCACTGGACATGGAGTACCTCTACAAGATTGGGAAAAGAGAAACTGGAGGGTGCGAGAGGCGTGAAGTAGATGATGATGTGGGGCATGTGTTTAGATGCTGGAGGAACGAGGAAGTGCTGAAGAATTTGGAGAGGAAACTAGGGGAGGCGGTGTACTGGGAGAATATGGTGGAGATAATGTAGAGGGGGGAGGAGGAATGGATGGAGGTGAGTGCAGTAGTAGAGAGCATGGTTAGGGGGAGAGAAGGACTCCAGATTTTCCGAAATTTTACCCCGAAGGGGGTGAAAAACGGGGGCAAAGTTTGTATGGAACAACGTGATTCCTTGGTCCAATCTACTTCAAATTTTGCATAAACGTTCTTTAACAGAATTGATGGAAGACGTGTTTCGTATTTTATTGAAACTGCTCGCCTAACGGGGTTAAAAAGGGGTAGAAAGTTATTTTTGGGATGATTTGCATCGAAGTTGATATCAAATATTCCTTAATGCTTTTGATTTAAGTTACATTTTATTTTGACACGTTTGAAACCTCAATTCGATTTTATTCAAAAAAACGTTGAACTCACTTAAAAGCTTGGTGCAATGCAATACTCTTTAAAATTGGAATATCAAATATAAAAGAATATTTAAATCGGATTAGAATAATTCGAAATTTCAATTTTATTTGTTCTTGGTATAATAATTTATTTGTTCTTGGTATAATAATTTATATGTTATAACAAAATTAATGACGTAAAAACTTATTTTTTTCACTACTAGCCTCTAAACCTAACTTTATTGAATTTTGTTGAGGTAGAAAAGTTGTTTCTTATTAACCAAGGTAAAAAAATACTTGATTAAAACTAAATCTCAATCCATTTGACAGAATGTGAGGTTAACTGATGCAAATACAAAATGAAAAAATATTTTTCCTTACTTATTTAATGGTCATATCCACCTACCTATTCAAAAATGAATATCAATTGACTTATCAAAGGTAATACCACGAGTGCTTCAAATTTTATCGATAATTTTTTCTTTTCCACGAAAACTTGTTTATTTGGCAAAAATATGAAAACAAACCGATTGATAAAATCACGAGTCCGCTAGGACGAGTGATTTTATTTAAATTCGGTTTGTTTGAATGTTTTTGCCTCAAATAAACAAGTTTGAGTGATGAAAATAAAAAATTATGTGATAAAATTTGAAGAACGAGTTGTATTTGGGAAGATTATTTATTTCAACAATTTAAAAGGATTTTGCTTCAATATTCTCTTGGGTGATGGCACTGAATCGGTTTGTGTTCATTTTTCAATAAACTTCGAAGCACTTTTAGTTGTCAATAATGACAAATTCAAAGTAAAATTTTGACGTTTCAATGTAAACAAGGTATTATCGATGAGGAAGCAGAATTATCAGTATAATACCGAATGATTGGCTAGAATAATGTATTGCTATTGGTTAAAACCACCAAAATGTCACATTTTGACAAGTGAAAAAAATAATCAGTGTAATACCGAATGATTGGCTAGAATAATGTATTGCTATTGGTTAAAACCACCAAAATGTCAGATTTTGACAAGTGAAAAAAATAATCAGTATAATACCGAATGATTGGCTAGAATAATGTATTGCTATTGGTTAAAACCACCAAAATGTCACATTTTGACAAGTGAAAAAAATAATCAGTGTAATACCGAATGATTGGCTAGAATAATGTATTGCTATTGGTTAAAACCACCAAAATGTCACATTTTGACAAGTGAAAAAAATAATCAGTATAATACCGAATGATTGGCTAGAATAATGTATTGCTATTGGTTAAAACCACCAAAATGTCACATTTTAACAAATGAAAAAAATAATCAGTGTAATACCGAATGATTGGCTAGAATAATGTATTGCTATTGGTTAAAACCACCAAAATGTCAGATTTTGACAAGTGAAAAAAATAATCCATGTAGTTTTCATAGCGATTTTTACAAAACAATATTTATTATCAAATCAAAATAAAAATTATTGGATAAATGTGTTATCGGTTGCCTTCGTTGTGCACAGTGTTTTAATATCTCGGATCCTTTAAAGACCTCGAAGCTTCGCTTCTCGGTCTTTAATGGACCTCGACAATAATACCCCACTTTTCTACCCTGGCTCATAATTACTATTAATTATCCTATTAGAACCATTTTCGACTTCTATTACTACCACCCATCTAACCGTAATAACTACAGGAAACTTATTATGTATAAATCGTCTTATATTATCTTTAAATTTATAAAAAATAATAAATAAACTAACCTGTTAATCTTGTTGAAATGAACGATGCATTGAATCAATCTCTGCTTCACGATATTTGCTGATACTTTTCCATTCTTTGATGGAGGAACAACGTTTTTAAATCTCTTTTTCAGTATTTCAAACTGAACGGTGGCTATAATAATTAACATTATCGGTAAAATATCGATATTATAGCTTATCCAAGCTCCAATAGATAGAGTGAGGAACGTGGCGAACCAAATATAAAAATAATAGTCTTCGGTATTGAACGGGACCCAAATAGGTAAAGGTAATTTCCTTATTTCGTCTGAACCTTGGTCTAAAAAGGGATAAATACTATAAAAAACAGCCACACCTGCGCAAAGTAATCGAAAAACCACAGCCAGCTTCTTGACTCCATTTTTATAGCCATTCAGTATCTTCTCTTCATCTTCATCTAAATCTGTTAATAGTGAATTTTGTAGTTGTTTTTCAATAGCCAGCATTCTATTCTTTTGCATTATGAAATTGATCAGTTTGCAAAAGAATGCGATAAATGTCAAAAATATGAGTAGATTTTCAGATATTTTAATGAGATCAGGAAATTGGGTACATATGAAAATGAACAGCAAAAGCACTTCCTGCCCAATTATTGCCAAAGTAAAAGTGCCTCGTATATAATAGAAACATCTATTCAGCATGGAATAGTTGCAGATTGGATAGAGTCCTCCTAAAGTTAAATAACGTTTTTCGGTGTCAAATACCTCGACGAGATTCACAGTCTAAAACAAAATATTTGAAAAAAAAAATTATTAAAGATGACCAGATAATATATGCAAAGAAAATCAATCACCTACTTTTATATTTGCTCCTCTCATGTTGACAGTTATGTTGATCACAACATATACCTACTCCTATTTATATACCCTTCCTTAACAAAAGACTTATTAAATTTTGAAAATTTTACGTAATTATATCATAAATTATGAATTGTTTTGTCTTTTGTCTCCACCTAAGCTGTTAATTAGTTCAATAATTATGGATGCATGGTTTTTAATATTTAATTATAATTACTAAGTGAGAAGAGTGACGTTATATTACCCACGTATCGTATTCATGTTATTGAATCAATATACAGCGAATATCAACTTTAAATCAGTTTTTTCTTCGACCTATCTTTAAAGTATCGTCCATAAGTTAACTCAGGGAGTCCCCGATGAAAGCCCTTGAATTCATGGGTGTGCCCAGCTTCTAGCTCATGGAACCGTACATAAACATCCTTGGTCTGTTATTATACCTCCTTCTGATATAATCCTTGTATGTATGTGAATTGGGGTGCCATTCACTGAGACCTAAAAGATCTATTGTCCCCCTTAATTCTACTTAGTTCCTGAGAAAAGTCTCACAGACTATTCCAGAAGGAATTTTAGGATATCTGCAGGCGTTAACTTAGGTCCCTCTTCTATCCAGTAAACTCCTAGGATTCTGAATTGCTGTGCAATTCGCAAGTATGTGGATGGAGGTTTCTTCTTCCATGCCACGGAATCTACATTCTTCTTCCTCCACTGTTTCGAGCTTTTTCAGGTGCCCATTCAGGCGACAATGCCCCGTTAGGATCCCTGATAAAACTCTTAGTGCAGTTTTGCTTTGACTCATGCATTCATTTGATCTCAACAAGTTGTAGTCACCCAGAAGAATCTTCGACTGTCAAAGCCCAACTAGATCTTTCCAATGGTCAGATTTCCTCTCTTTTTTTTTTAATTTGATATAACTCTTACTCAATATCCTAAATGATCCACCAATCATCATAGAATAAAATTTGGATAACTACGCTTGTCATAATCTTCTTTAGAAATTAAAATCAAAATATTTTTCACACGAATCTAAGAATAATTTATTGTGTTTATATTTAAATCAATTTTAGTGCATTCTATTACTATACACATGTTGTAACAATGCAAAGTAAGAATATGACGATCTGAGGATCTGAAATAGAAAAAGAAATTCTATAATATTCGTAATAAAACTTTTTTTAAATTGTATTACGAAATTGAATCGAACAGCTTTGTAGTATATCTATCTAGATTTTTTAAAGAAATATTTTTAGGGCCTGTTCAGTAGTGATGAGTAAAATTGGACTTGGTCTTGCAGTCTAGGTCTTGGTCTCGCGAAAAAGCAAGACCAAGACTATCATTAGACTAGCAAGACCAAATACACAAGACTGAACTAAAAATTCTCACTTCAGGGCGTATCGTCGCCTTTCTACAAAAACCTCGTAACTATATTTTTTTCGAATTGAGATTATTAGTGGAATACACTCCTTAACACTTTTAATAGATGTTTTTGTTGATTTCCCGAAAATTGCCATTTTTCAGATGCGAGGTTTACATAGAAAGGGGACGATAAATGAGTTAAAATATTTGTAACAGCGTCAACCTAGAACAAAATATTTTTGGTATTTGGAATCGTCCCAGACCAAGACTGGATATACAAGACCAAGACCGGACATATTTCAGCAAGACCAAGACCAAGACTGGTTCAGCAAGACCAAGACCAAGACCAAGATAGTCCAAGTCTTGGTCTTGCTTTGCTCATCACTACTGTTCAGACGAACGAATATGTGGCACAACTTAGTGGCGCTGCAAAGTCGCTAGTAAGGGCCGCTGAATCGTTTGTTTGGACAGGTCTTTATACTTACAGCCATAAGAGTTTGTAAATTTAATGTGAAAAAATTTGCAGCTCTTAATTTCATGGGATATTTCGATCTTTCCATAATAATTATGAATATTTTCTGGATTTTCGCATTGCACAGGAACCAATCTGCGCAGTAGCATGCTTCAGTTATTTTATCACTCTAAAACATATCACTCTTACTTAAACAAGTTTTAAATCATTATATTGAGAGTTATATACAGATTGCGAAAGTCCCTTTCTTACGCTGCGACTTATACAAGTACGACAAGGAAAATATGAACAAAACTACGTGAAAGAGAGAGAAGACTTGTTAGCCCAGCGATCAGTCCCCTCTACCAAAACAGTTGGGCGTGTATTCATCGCCCTACTAGTTCAACCGCTGTTGCCAGAAGCTCAGATTAATTTGTAAAAATGATATTTTTGTCACGTTATCGTTAACTATTTTTCGAGCTCATACACTATTAGGTAAAATTAAACACCTTCATCCGGCAACAGTGTCCTTTACATAGAAGAACTCACATTTAAACGTTTGTGATCTTTTCGCTACAGACCTTGGTTGTTAGCGCACGCCGTTGTATTTGAGGAACTTAAATTCCGCCAAATATTTAGAGTTATTACAAAATCATGTCATTCCTGCAGTTCTCCTTATACACGATGTTGATCTCAACAGAATTTGTTTTCAACAAGATGGTTGTCCAGTCCATAATTCAAGGATAGAAATGGAATTTTTAAGGTTTACATTCCCCGACAGAATTATTAGTACCAATGGTACAATTAACTGGCCTCCAAGATCACCTGAACTAGCTCCAAATGTTTTTTTTCTTTGGGGATTTTTGAAAAGTAGCATTTATCAACATGAATTTGAAAGAGCTAATAATTTAAATGAATTGAGGGTGAAAATACAGCACGTTTGTGCCAGCATGACGCCAAATAATCTTAGAGATATGAGATCAAATCTTTATGACAGATTTGGTTATTGCCTGGCACAGCAAAGTGGTTTATTTGAGCACTCAATTCATTGAAATTATGTTTACCTTTAGAACGGATTTTTAGTTTAATTTTTTCAAGAAGTTCATATTTTATGTTTAGAATAAGTTTCTACTTATTTTTTATTTCAATTCAATTTATTAATGGAATCGATCTTTAGTTTTTTATATCCAATTACTTTATTATTTTTATCTCAAGAATAAATGTTTTATTTTCAAGTTAAAATGGCTAAAATAATATCCTATTGTAGTTAGAAATTAATTGTCAGCTTGGTCAGAAACGATCAAATTGACAAAAATGAATTTTAAGATGTACAGGTTACGTAATAACGAGTGTATTTTTTTATTTCTTTAACAACCTCACTCCTTCCATGTTGAGAAACTACTGAACCAGAGTGAACGTACTCACAGAGTGGGGAGTCAGTCTCTGCTGCAGCGTTGCCAATTTACAATGTTTGGTACTTTCTAAGTAATAAATAACTTATTTTAACACCGGATAACGATGTATTTATTGGGAGAAAATCGAGATTGGTAATATTGAATAAGTGAGATCAACACAAATAAGAATAAAATAATGGAGTTCAAGAAAAAATTTGGACAAATTACAATCTGCAATAAATAAAATCCGTACACTGCTTTCGATTTAACAATTATTGGTATTTAACATTGTTGCCGCTTGGAATGCCGTTGAAAATTTTAAAACAACGATAGACAAAAATTAGGAATAATTTTTACAGATAAGTACATTTGGCAACGCAACAGTTAAAATAAGTAGGAGGGGACTGAATACACGCCCAACTGTTTTGGTAGAGGGGAAGAATGATCGTTAGACTAACAAGTCTTCTCTCTCTTTCACGTAGTTTTGCTCATATTTTCCTTGTCGTACTTGTATAAGTCGCAGCGTAAGAAAGGGACTTTCGCAATCTGTATACAGGGTGGCCAATTAGTGTGTGGAGGTACAATAACTTAGTTAGGATAAAAAATACAAAGAAATGTTTCAAATAAAAGTTGTTGTATTTGCGCCGATACACATTTCTGGAATATTTTGAGATATACTGGGTGTTTTGCCTAAGCGAGACAACATGAAGTTTACTTTTCTTTAATTGAACACCCCATATTTTTGTTCACCATCGAATTCAGTGTAAAATTCTGCATCTAGTACTATCTTTTTTTTTCCCATAAATTGCAGCGTTGCCAAGCTGGAGCGAAAAATTGGTGCACTATAAATGCTGCCTAGTAAACGTTATAAGTGATAAGCAACTAAACTTATTTGGTAGGCACGAAGGTAAAGGATGGCTGAAATGTCTGAATAGAGTAGAAGTTTCGTTTGGGGTTCGGGGTATTTTTTGGATAAGCATTAATTCGGGAGATTTCAATTATCAAATACTTCATTTTTTTAAAGAAAACACCCAGTATATTATCTTACCATCTTGTAAAACTATTTTATCACTTCAAATTATGTTTGTATGATGTACTCTCTAAAATTGATTGTTTTGAAGAAAATTGCATTTTTAGTTTATTACTTAAAAATATTCATGTTTTTATACGCTTTTATTTAGCTTCACCTGTATGTGAGTTTGTGAGTTTGTTTGTAACTCTCCTAGCAAGTGGCTTATTACTGTTAGTATATCCAAACAATTTAAGCTATATCTAACGTTTTTAGTTCTTTCTTAATTGTTGTTAGTTATTTTTGTCTAATTTGTTTATTTTTAGAATTGTAGATACCTTACTTATTTAATTACAGTTGTTCAAAGTAGAAAATGACTGGTTTGATTTTGTCACATAAAATTAACGAAAATAGAAGTATTTTAAACTTCACATTCAGAGCAAAATTGTTAAAAATATGAATATTTTAAAATCATAAACTAAAAATGCAATCAATTTTAGAGAGTACATCATACAGACATAATTCGAAGGGATGAAATAGTTTCACAAGATGGTAAAATAATATACTGGGTGTTCCATTTAACAAAATGAAGCTTTTGCTAATTGAAATCACTAGGCAGCATTTATAGTGCACCAATTTTTCGCTCCAACTTGGCAACGTTGCAATTTATGGGAAAAGAAAAGATAGCACTAGATGTAGAATTTTACGCTGAATTCGATGGTAAACAAAAATATAGGGTGTCCAATTAAAGAAAAGTAAACTTCATGTTGTCTCGCTTAGGCAGAACTCCCAGTATATCTCTAAATATTCCAGAAATGTGAATAGGCGCAAATTCAACAACTTTTAATTGAAACATTTCTTTGTATTTTTCATCCTAAGTAAGTTATTGCACTTCCACACCTAATGGGCCACCCTGTATGTATATATTTGGACAAAAAGTACGAAGTATGGATGACAGAGTACTTACGCTTTCCATCAACAAGTGTCCATACCAGCAGTACATGAATATTTGACACATCATACAGTTAAAATACGTGATTAGAAGCAGAAATTGCATGCTTTTAAAAGAAATCTACAAAATTAAGTTTAGTATTAATATTATTGTTCGCAGGAACAGTTCAAATATATCACAGGGTCGAATTATTTTTCTTAATTAGGTAGTTCATTTGAAATTGCTATAGAAAGTACATCTTTCCACACATCAAGAAAATTGACCAAAAAGAAGAAAGGCAAAGGAAAATAGTGATATATAAGAATATACTTGGTATGAAGAGGGTATGCCTTGAAAGGTGGATGGAAATGGAAACTATAATAAAAGTAACCCAACTTACCACAAGCATTTGAAATCCAGTTAAGCAAATTACCAATACACTACAAAGAAATTGTATAAATATACCTATAGAAAATGTTTGCTCCACAGTAATTATAAACCTGTAAAAAACAATATCAATCAGTAATAAATATTTCACAGTTTCCTTGAAAAAGGCTATACTAGATATAGTTATTTTCAAAATATACCGTTGTCTTTTGACTCTAATTTATTGTTATTTCAAGATGATCGGGACTACACAATGAGGCGTAAGTGGATAGGTAGATATATTTTGAACCAAACTATACCTAGCCCAACGAAAACTTTTTGTCTATGTATAGTCCTTTATCCTTTGGTTTTTGTTCGGTATTAATACTAACCTGTTGATTTTGTTGAAATGAACAATGCATTTGATCAATCTTTGTTCCACAGTTTTTGTTGGTACTATTTTCTTGTTCAAAGGAACGACGCATCTTAATCTCTTTTTGAGTATTTCAATTTGAGCGGTGGCTATAATAATTAACATTATCGATAAAATGTCGATGTTCGAATTCGTCCAGGCTCCAGCAGATAAACTGAACAACGTTGTGAACGAAATATAGAAATAATAGTCTTCAGTATTAAACGGGACCCAAATAGGCAAAGGTAATTTTCGAATTTCACTAGAACTTTGGTCTAAAATTGGATAAAGACCATAAAAAACTATCACACCTACGCAGAGTAATCTGAAAAATACGGCAAGCAGTTTGACTCCATTTATATAATCAATCAGTATCTTCTCTTCATCTTCATCGATGTCAGTTAATAAAGAATTTTGTAATTGTTTTTCAATAACTAGCATTCTATTCTTTTCAATTATAAAATTGATCAGTTTGCAAAGGAATGCCATAAGTGTTAAAGAGATAAGTAGACTTTCAGATATTTTAATAAGATCAGGGAATTGAGTGTAAGAGAAAATAATTAACAAAAGCGTTTCTAGCCCTGTTATTGACAAAACAAAAGTACCGCGTATGTAATAGAAACATTGACTTAGCTTGGAATAGTTGATGATTGGATAGAATCCTCCCAAAGTTAAATAACGTTTTTCGGTGTCAAATGCCTCAACCAGATCCACAGTCTAAAACAAAATTAAAGTTATATGCTATTTCACGAAAAATAAGACATACCTTTACATTTACTTCGCTCATAATGACAATTTTGTTAACCATAACGAAAATACACTTGTTTATATATCTTTGCTTAACAAAGGACTTATTTAATTTTGATAATTTTAGGTAATTATTTTATTAATTATTAATTATTTTGTGTATTAACACCCAAACTACCAATTAATTTAATTATGGATCAATATTAATTATTACTTGATATCGTCTACAAATCGTATTTATTTAATTATTTATTGACGGGCTTGAACCCATTAAAATACAAAAGAATACAATAGGTTTAATTGATACACAGAAAAATAGAGGAAACTAAGGGGGTTGTTGACTGGGAACGCGATAGTGAGAGTTCTGGGGGACGCGAAGAAGTGCGTCAGAAAAGAATTTGGTGTGAGTGAATTTTTCTGGTAGAAAACCAGGAAAAGTGGTTAGCGAGGTGCTAACGAGCAGACTACGAGAGTTTGCAGACAAGTTGGGGAGAATTTCCCACATAAAATCTGAACGTAGAATCTACTTAATTGGAGTAGTCGGCGAAAGAAATCAAGATTCAATCGTTTGGCCTATCTTGTGGACCTGGGAATGAACGAATTATTGCGATAATTATTATAGTAGTGTGGTTGTGAGAAAGTAATACTATTTCTAGTAGATCTAGTTGGTGCGGAAAAACTAAAATTGAACAATAGAGTAGGACAATCGAGAGTAGAATTGACAATGTTGAATAGAATGAAAAGATCTTCGCAATTCCTTCTGTAACGAAGAGGCTCCAACAGAAACTGGAAATGCAATTCATGGTAATTAAAGTGGTAGGTGTTGACAGGATGAATTCCAGATTCCAGAGTTTTAGAAATTTTCTTTGTATTTGTTCAATGTTGTGAATATGGTTGGTATAGAAGGGATTCCAATATTCAATAAGAGGTCTAACAAGGTAGAAGTAAAGTATTCTAAGACATTGCACGTTTCGAAAGTCACAAGTTATCCTTCTAATAAAACCAAGCATCCTTAATGCCTTATTAATTTAAGCATATATATTTGGGGCCGAAAAGACATGGTAGAGTCAATCACAACACCAGGATCTTTAACTTCTGACACATTAGGTGTTTGGTTTACGGATAAAAACAATAGGGTGTCGCTTTCTACTGAAGTTAATAAACTGACATTTTGCTGGATTCAGTTCCATGCCATTGGCAGTACACCACCGAGATAAATTGTCCAAATCTGCTTGAAGATTCTTGCAATCCTCTAATGAACGTACAGTTATATACAATTTTAGATCATCAGCAAAACATAAGAATTGAGAGTTTATAAAACAGTTCTGGATGTTGTTGACGAAAATGTTAAACAAAAGTGGTCCTATGTGTGATCCTTGGGGAACACCTGAAGGAACTACAAAGCCAGATGATAAGAAGCCACACACACGGACTATTTGAATACGGCCAGTAAGGTAACTTTTAACTCAGTTCAGGAGACTTCCATTAACACCCATAATAATAATCTTTTGAATCAGAAGGCCTTGATTAATGCTTTGGAGAAGTCTGTGTACAAAGAGTGAACTTGATAACCACAAAGATGTTAATATATTTCAGAGATAGACACACATTACTCAGTAGAAGATATATAATCATAGCTAGCACAGGTCTTATCAGAATAAACAGAGCTAAAATAATCTTGAAACAGGTTAGCTAAACCGATTTCCACAGGATTGTTGAGATACATTTCATCAGGAAGTGTATTACATCTTCTTCTGGAGTTTACAAAGTTCCAAAACGATTTTAAATTATCACCAACAGAACATTCAGTAATCCTAATATAATCGTTATAGTCAGTTTTAGACCTGAGCTTACACCGAGAACGCAGCTGAGAGAATTCCAAATAATCAACAGGAGATCCTGTTAGTTTGAATTTTAAGTGAGCTTGCTTCTCTAAATACATGAGATGTTTTAGTTCTGATCTGAACCGTCTGGGGCATTTTCTGGTTGAAACTTTCTTAACAGGTACAAATAGGTGAACAGAGATAATTTGAAATAAATTATGGTAGGCACACATATTAGAAACGGTATAAGTAGCATTCACTTCATCAGCTCTGGTACCAGGGGATGAAATAGCTTCTGAACAAATATTTAAGTCAGACCAAACTGCTTTAGGTAAGTTGAAATTACCCAGAATGCAGATCTGAGCATCAGGATACTTTTCAGAAATGGTGTCTAGGTTCTCAGTAAGGGATAAATAATCTTCAATAGGGGAAAGTAGACGGCTCCAATTATACATTTGTTCCTAGAACGAAAACATGTTCAATTTCTTCTGATGACTGCAGCAGGCTACTAGTTATATTTCTAGCCACTGCTATAAGAGCTCCACCACCTCTAGTTGCAGGATTAGTGAGTGCAGATCTATCTCGCCGATAAATATTATAATTATCTAAACCAACTTCAGCATCTCCAAAATGATCCGATAGCCAAGTTTCAGTCAAAACAATTATTTCATAGGAATTAGTAGCTGCGTTTAATGATAACTTGTTTAGTTTGGTCCTCAAACCTCGAACATTCTGATAATAAATAGAATTTGATCGCAATTTGCTAGAAGCTGAAGTTGGGCCAGGATTAATCAGTTTTTTGGGTTGGTATTAACAACTATTTTATAACACCCATTAAAAAATTTGAGAGCGAGTTGACTTCACATACAGGGCAAAAAAATGTGCATTCGTGCCATATATTTCAAAGAATTGAAAAGTAAGATTTCCATTTTAAATGCAAACAGCTCATTTTTCCTGTATAGCCAAGATTATCGGGCTACACCATGAGGTTCAAGTGGGTAGGTTATTCATGGCAGAAGAAACCAACGATACATTTTGAACTAAACTATACCTACGTGTTCCTACATCTTGGATATTATTGAAACGCGTTCAATCAATAAAACGAATAAAAATTATTTTAAATTGTCATTTATTTTAATCATATCTTCAACCAGATCACAATGTGAAAATTCCGTAACGTCTGCATTCTTTAAACTGGAATTACTGATGACGCAATCGTTAATGCCGGAACCTTTTTTATTGAATATTTTGTTGAATTTTAAGGGTAGTATGAAGTATTTTTTTTCCTGTTCTAATCCTCGTTCTGAAGCTATCGATCTGTTTCTGTCGTAGAGAGAGGTAGTTCTGCTTGAATCTGAAAATAAACTGCTGCCTCTACTATCGGAACATTTTGAATTGGAAAGACCCACATTTGGATTAGGTAGATTTGGATTGTTGGCTATTCCTTCGGATACTGATCTAGGAATGTCGCGCATATTTGGCGGTATTCTTCTGATTGCTGCATAGTGACCTCTCGCGGTCGATTTACGGCAGCACATTTCACGAAAAGTGTCCTACAAAAAAAAACATTTTATTAGCAAAAATGGACAAGTATGCTGACATATATTATTGATGTAGTGGTGAACAAAAAAAGAAAATATTTGTTGTGGTTTGTATTATTATACAGGTTGAGTCATGAGGAACTTCACATACTTCTACCGTACGTGGAGTCCCTCAAGGAGGATATTATGTGGCTACTAAAAAGTGTCAACTCCTCTTCTTTATTAATTTATGAACTTGACCATATATTTTAATTGGCTATAGGGTTTACCCGCCTCATTTGATTTTTCGAATTTTTTCACTACTATCGAGCATTCGACTGGTATTTAAGGGCTAATTACTGGTGGAATGAGGAAATAGAGGAGCTGTGGAGGGAGTGTAAGAAAGAACGAAGACGGATGCTGAGGGGAAGAGGAAGGATAGAGGGAAAAGGGGGATACAAAGAAAAGAAGAAGGAACTGGAGAGGGAAGTGGGAAGAGTTACTGAGGGAACTGGAAAGCAATCCATGGGGAAAGGCATACGAGATAGCGGTGAAGAGGATGGATGGAAATAAGAACGATGTGCTAGAGGAAGATTGGGAGAAGGAGATTACAGGCAAATTGTTCACAGAGGGAGAAGGAGTTGGAGGCAGGATTCGAGAAGTTCAGGATACTAGGGGGGTAGGGAAAATGAGGGTGATGAGGCCGGTAGAGAAGTGGGAAGTAGAGGAAGGGGGAGGAACATTAAAGTAAGGAAAACCCCAAGGATAGATGGCCGGAGGGGTGATATGATGAAGAGGCTGTTGGATGACAACGGAGAGTACTTCTGCGAGCTATTCAACAGGGTGCTAAGGGAGGAAGAGTTTCCAGAAGGATGGAAGGTGGCCAGGGTGATACTGCTGAAGAAGGCGGGTAGAGAGGGGAAGCGGGCGGGGGACTACAGCCTGTTGTGTGGTATGGGTAAATTGATGGAGGGAATAATAAAGGAAAGGATTGAGGAGGAAGTTGGTGGGAATGGGGGATTTAGGGTACACCAGCACGGGTTTACGAAGGGGAATCTTTCATCTCGGCACTGGGCAGGGTGATGGGCTTGGTGGAAAGAGCTAGGGAGAGCAGATGGAGGAAGAAGAAATTGGCTTCGACGTCGGGAACGCGTTCAACAGTGTCAGCAAACGGGCAGCGTTGCGAAGTATGCTAGGGAAGTGATTCCGAGGCGGGGGTAACGGCGAGTTTGAGGTGGGTTCGGTTGGTAGGCACTCCCTTGGGGATGAGTTCAGCACTGTTTGGGTCCTGGACCCATTCGAACATGAGTTTCCCATCTCGGCCCGAAAAAAAAATTCGGCTGGTATTAGCTAAACTTAGAAATTCCATGACCGGCTTTGGAAAAATTGATTTAGGGATTCGTATTAAATATTGCACTCTGTATATAATTTATTTTTAAATGCAATAAGTGATTTTCAAACTACATAAATAGCCAATGAAAACGACATAATATGCGACAATGTTGTCACACTTTTATTCAATTTTTAGTGAACGATCAAATCTTACCAAAAATAGAACAACCATAATGACGTATAACATAATGAGGTATTAATTTAAACAAATAACGAAAAACACGAAACAACAAAAAACAGTAATTAATAACAATAACAAACAACGATTATTATTTCAACATAAAAAGTCTTGTAAATACCAGAAAACTAGGAATATCGAACTGAAATTTTGGGAGGACACTCCCAAAGGACCAATATACTGTGTCACAAGACCTTATCTTGAAGGGTTTTTGTTTTATAAGTCGTCAAAGTAAAATCATTGAAAATACTTGAAAAGCCAAATTCCGGTCAAAAATAAAACGTAAATCCTACAATTCAACAGTTAGAACGTAGTAATACCACCAATCGATTAAGGGGAAAATTTTGCATATATTAGTGAATTGTGAATCGATATTTCCAAACATTAAAAGAATTAACGGAGAAAAAAAAACTTTTTTGTGGCATGAAAATATTAGCGGGCAAGCCTTAATAGTATTCAAAATATCTTGAAAGTCGATTCTGGGAATCAACTATACCGGTTGTAGTATTATTAAAAATATAACATGAAATTTTTAGAATCGAATATTTTCATACGAACCTTGAACGCAGTTTTAAATTTCTTCGACATAATATGATACAGCACTGGATTAACCGTCGTGGAAATAAAATATAATAATCCAGAAGCATACATCAAATACAAGTAGAAATTCGAAAACATTTCCTGCGTTTCAGTTGGCGCAGTCGATAGATAAACCGCTAACAATCTTTGTGCATGAAATGGTGCCCAGCAGATGAAAAATGCTGCTACAACCGCAACTGAAATACAAAAAAAGTATAATTTCAAGGAAATTTTATTAAATTATTTAAAACCATTTAAGAAATTTCTATAGTTTATTTGAAAATTACTGAGATATAATCCATTCCACTTATCAGAAGCCTGCGAATTAATACTCATGGCGTGGTTTAAGGATAAAAAAAAACAAGGAATATTTTTTGTTTTGAGCCAACCTGTAGAAGAACCATTTTTAACAACTGCTGTAAATCATTTTTTTAATGGGTTATGAAAAAATTATTATTAATAGTCGACTGGTTCGAAATATTTCTTCATATTCGTGGTCCTGTTAGCACTATTAGATTTCGTAAAGGTTACCCTAACCTGTTGTATAAAAAAAAATATATAATTATGATGGTGATTTAATATAAAGCCAAGGAGTGTCTGCGATGAAAACTTGAAATGCATAACTGTTCTTATAAATTATACATTTTAATGAACTCATCAATTCTGTTTTTCTAAATATAAAAATATTCAAAATTTGCTGAAGTAAAACTTGAAAAAAAAACGCTTGGCTCGCGTGTCAAGGATATATTAATTTTTTTTTACAAAAATAATCAGGATGTTTGGAATTTTTAAAATTTACATTTATATTAACCCTAAGCCTTTAGCTAGAAAAAATTCTCTCCTCAGCCGGCACTGGATCACTGTCTGCATTTTTTACAATTAATTTTAATTTGATTAGTCCTTAAACTTGTATAAAAAATATGATTTAACTTAAGGTCGTGCCACCCGTTTTGTTTCTAATTGCCAAAATATGTAAAAATATTCAACATATTTAACATTTAAAAATGATTATTGTTCAGAGCTGAATGAAAAAATTTACACGTGTTGAGTAAATACAGGGCGATTAATTATTAAGTGTAAAGATTGTAAAATTTTTACCTAACTACTTGAATAAAATAATATTATTCTCGTAATATTATTTGTTTTAATATTACAATTTCATTGCTGTTTCTTTTGTTTCAGGTAAGTTGAACCATGTACCACTAACTACTCCTACGAGAGGATATAACATACTTTCTTATATATATTTTAGTTTATATTTCGACTTATAAACGACACTTAATTATATATTTTCGATACCATATATTATATTGAATTTAATGCCCCACGTTGGGCGCCAATTATATTGATTTTAATTTGGTCAATATTTTTAGAATATTCTAACATGCCTCTGCCAAAACTCCTCTCAGGTCGTGGTTCAAAATATTCCTATCATATTAATAAATTTGTCCAACTAATTTTTTAAACTGAATTATACAAGGAAAATTAGTTTACATGATCTTGGTATGGAAATTATCTTCTCAATTGTGTATGAAAAATTATTATTGTTTTCCAGTTATTATTATTATTATTCCCACTCCAATTGTTTAATTTTTAGATTTAAATTTTCTTAAATATTATCAAATTTCTATCAATGTCTAATTCCACACTATTGTAAATTAATTTATATTCTATTGTAAGGAGTTATTTTTTTTTTTGGCACCGATTAGAGGTTGACTTTTATTTCTTTTCTTTCGTAACGTTTTTTTTTTGGATTTAATATAACTCGTTAAATACTTTCCAACCTTTTCCGTTACCGTATTTAAATATTTTTCTTTATATATACCTATCTAATGTATTTTTATTATCCGTCCGGAAGTACGTAAAGTCGATTTATACTATATAAATTTTTTGGTTTAAATATTTCAACCAATTTATTAACAGACTGCATCATAACTGTGTGTGTCTGTCAATATCAAATTAAAACCTTATAAATAGCCAGTATTTCAGGAAAACTGTCCAAAGTGACGTGTTCGTGTGGTAGCAACCACGTGTAAAGCGCGTTACACTATTAATTTTCCAATTTTCATGGTCACACCTTGATTTCCACATTCCCACTGAAAAAATCTTAAAAAATTCGTCGCAATAGCCAGCAACTTTGTTAAAATTGAAACCTTCTATTTTTTAATTTACTTTTAAACTCCATTCTAATAATTACAACAAAACTATAAGCTAAAACCACATCTTCTATAAACTAACCACTGATAATAATTACCGTAACTAAAAACTACTATAATACTACTACGCCACTGGAATTACTGCGATTTTAACCGTTTGCGGTCAAAACAGAGACTGGGTTCCTCCATTTCAGTGAGTCTCGAGCGATCGGATGTACTACCGCAAATCTCAGAAGTCCAAAGTCTAAGTGTCAACTTACACTGGGCGAGTTATACCATTTTATTATTTATTATATATTATTTTAGTTAATTTATACTTTTTTAATAATTTCCAAAATTCATCTCTTTATTTATCTCGCAACGCACCTCAATTTTTTTCTTAGATAACCCTTCTTTTCAAATTAAGATTTTAATTTGGTTAATACAATTATTCTTCTCTTTTTAAATAATAAACACAAAACTTCATCATCTGTTATATCTACACAATATATTTCTTTTCGTGGGTTCTCCCTTCTTCTCCATACAGTGTTTGAAATGAAAAGTTCTTCGTCAGAACTGCCCATCTCGCATTTTCAAAACCCGTTCGCATCCGTCCGTTGTTTCAATCCGTCGCTAATAAACGCAGTTGTTAAATTTTTGCGATCCGGTCCGTTCCGCCTAGTGGACGCTTACCTTAAGACAATAAAAATTCACGCCCACTCTGCTATCAGCAACTACCGTTAAACATATTAGGGGGTGATACCAATTCGAATGGATTTAGATTCTAAAATGTATATTCAAATTAGCCAGTAACTTTCTATGAAAGTCGTAAACGTACCCACATGTTTCTATTATATGGTTTGCAATGACATCGACCTCATTGTGTTTTTCGAAAAATATAAAATTTAAATTTTATATCAAGTTTGTTTTTTATTCGTAGGATTTTATTGTTTTTTCTTTGTCGTTATAAATACCGTTTTCTTGCTGGACTTACTGACCCATAAAACTGAATACATCTTTAATTAGTAAAACACTCGATTGTTCTCGCACTAAGCTTTGTTTTTCTAACACTACACACACTCATATGGTTTGGATATTTTCATATTTTGATTATTTTGAAAGTAATTTTGTATTGACCATATTTCCAAGAGATACTATACATTATTAGATATGTCTAGTCTAGAGCCTTAGAAACCACCCTTATTAATTATTGAATGAATAAAAAGCACTTCCGTATAAGTAATGTAATGCTACATCAAAAAGATAAATGTTTTATGAATATTTTTGTTTGGTGGCTGAGTCATGGTATTATACTTGTTATCGGTATATTATTTAAATATATTTTTTAATAATTTGTTCTCATCCATAATACATAAATGCAGGAATTTAAAAAGACAATAAAACTATTGCAACAGAACGAGGAATAAAGTAAATATCGTTTGTTGAATGAAAGATTCGGTTTTAAGTAGGAAATGCGTTTTCGTATGTTAGTATGACAAACATTTACAAAAAAAAAATTGTATCTGGAAAAACATTGAAAATAGTGTAACGAAATTTTTGAAACATTTTCAACATAAAAAGTCTTGGAGAAAGTATTGTCGACAGACCAGTATAATGGGAGAAAAATTACCAATGCATAACTTGTAACGAGTTATTTTTTTTTGGCACCGAATCGATGTTCACTTTTATTTTTTGTCGCTGTTTTATATAACTCGTTACTTACTTTCCGACCCCTTTCCGTTACCGTATTGGGATTTTATTTATTTTTCTGCTTAAATGTATTTTATTATTAATCCGGAGGTACGCAAATTCAAATTCCATCGTATAAAATTTATCCGTTCCGATGTTCAAAATTTCCAACTAATGGGCCGTTCAGAATATATAAATTTTAATTAATTCCGAAGGACGGACAGCATAACAAAAATTTTTTGTTCAACCTAAATAAATTTTACGACCGTTAATTACAATATAAATAGGAAAGCAACGATTGCTTCGGCATCATGATCTTCATCTTCTTCTTCGTTCGTGAACTAGTCTATGTTCTTCATCCGAAAAGTTTATTATTCGGTCTTGTGCGAAAAATTCCGGGAGTGAAAACCGGAAGAAAAAGACAATTGTTTGTGCTACTAGCAACTCGTGTCTGTTTTAAATAAAATTTTTATGGCAGTTTTTTTTTGTTTAAAGTAGTTTGCCGGTTCAATTTAAATCCTAAGGGTCTCTCGAACTTGGAAGTGGCTCCGTTACAACTCGTTCGATTACCTGGCCAATTTAAAACATTCTTTCCCCGTCCCGTGAACAAATTTTTATTTTATTTTTGATAAATCGTAGTTTGCCGGTTTACTTTAAATCCTAAGGGTTATTCGAATTCTAGAAGCTTCTAAGAAGGTCGTTCTGTTTTGTTTTTGGGAACCGGCTTTTATTAATTCGAGAAAACGTAGTTTCTGGAAGGTGTTGGAACATATAAAGGCAATTTCTGCGACGACAGCGAAATCTAGAAGCTTCTAATGAGGTCGTTCTGTTTTGTTTTTGGGAACCGGCTTCTATTAATTCGAGAAGACGAAGTTTCTGGAAGGTGTTGGGATATATAAAGGCAATTTCTGCGATAAAAGCGAGTTCTAGAAGCTTCTAAGAAGGTCGTTCTGATTTGTTTTTGGAAACCGGCTTCTATTAATTAGAGAAGCAGAAGTTTCTGGAAGGTGTTGGGATATATAAAGACAATTTCTGCGACGAATGCGAATTCTAGAAGTTTCTAAGAAGGTCGTTCTGTTTTGTTTTTGGGAACCGGCTTCTATTAATTCGAGAAGCCAAAGTTTCTGGAAGGCGTTGGGATATATAAAGGCAATTTCTGCGTCGAAAGCGAATTTTAGAAGCTTCGAAGAAGGCCGTTCTGTTTTGTTTTTAGGAACCGGCTTCTATTAATTCGAGAAGCCGTGATTTCTGGAATGTTTTGGGATATATAAAGGCGATTTCTGCGACTAAAGCGAATTCTAGAAGATTCTAAGAAAGTCGTTCTGTTTTGTTTTTAGGAACCGGCTTCTATTAATTCGAGAAGCCGTGATTTCTGGTATGTGTTGGGATATATAAAGGCGATTTCTGCGACGAAAGCGAATTCTAGGAGCTTCTAAGAAGATCGTTCTGTTTTGTTTTTGGGAACCGGCTTCTATTAATTCGAGAAGCCGAAGTTTCTTGAAGGTGTTGGGATGTATAAAGGTAATTTCTGCGACTAAAGCGAATTCTAGAAGATTCTAAGAAGGTCGTTCTGTTTTGTTTTTAGGAACCGGCTTCTATTAATTCGAGAAGCCGTGATTTCTGGAAGGTGTTGGGATATATAAAGGCAATTTCTGCGACGACAACGAATTCTAGAAGCTTCTAAGAAGGTCGTTCTGTTTTGTTTTTGGGAACCGGCTTCTATTAATTCGAGAAGGTTTCTGGAAGGTGTTGGGATATATAAAGACAATTTCTGCGACGAATGCGAATTCTAGAAGCTTCTAAGAAGGTCGTTCTGTTTTGTTTTTGGGAACCGGCTTCAATTAATTCGAGAAGCCGAAGCTTCTGGAAGGTGCTGGGAATTATAAAGGCAATTTCTGTGACGACAGCGAATTCTAGAAGCTTCTAAGAAGGTCGTTCTGTTTTGTTTTTAGGAACCGGCTTCTATTAATTCGAGAAGCCGAAGCTTCTGGAAGGTGTTGGGAATTATAAAGGCAATTTCTGTGACGACAGCGAATTCTAGAAGCTTCTAAGAAGGTCGTTCTGTTTTGTTTTTAGGAACCGGCTTCTATTAATTCGAGAAGCCGTGATTTCTGGTATGTGTTGGGATATATAAAGGCGATTTCTGCGACGAAAGCGAATTCTAGGAGCTTCTAAGAAGATCGTTCTGTTTTGTTTTTGGGAACCGGCTTCTATTAATTCGAGAAGCCGAAGTTTCTTGAAGGGATGTATAAAGGTAATTTCTGCGACTAAAGCGAATTCTAGAAGATTCTAAGAAGGTCGTTCTGTTTTGTTTTTAGGAACCGGCTTCTATTAATTCGAGAAGCCGTGATTTCTGGAAGGTGTTGGGATATATAAAGGCAATTTCTGCGACGACAACGAATTCTAGAAGCTTCTAAGAAGGTCGTTCTGTTTTGTTTTTAGGAACCGGCTTCTATTAATTCGAGAAGCCGTAGTTTCTGGAGGGAGTTGGGATATATCGAGGGATATATAAAGGCAATTTCTGCGACGACAGCGAATTCTAGAAGCTTCTAAGAAGGTCGTTCTGTTTTGTTTTTGGGAACCGGCTTCTATTAATTCGAGAAGGTTTCTGGAAGGTGTTGGGATATATAAAGACAATTTCTGCGACGAATGCGAATTCTAGAAGCTTCTAAGAAGGTCGTTCTGTTTTGTTTTTGGGAACCGGCTTCAATTAATTCGAGAAGCCGAAGCTTCTGGAAGGTGCTGGGAATTATAAAGGCAATTTCTGTGACGACAGCGAATTCTAGAAGCTTCTAAGAAGGTCGTTCTGTTTTGTTTTTAGGAACCGGCTTCTATTAATTCGAGAAGCCGAAGCTTCTGGAAGGTGTTGGGAATTATAAAGGCAATTTCTGTGACGACAGCGAATTCTAGAAGCTTCTAAGAAGGTCGTTCTGTTTTGTTTTTAGGAACCGGCTTCTATTAATTCGAGAAGCCGAAGCTTCTGGAAGGTGTTGGGAATTATAAAGGCAATTTCTGTGACGACAGCGAATTCTAGAAGCTTCTAAGAAGGTCGTTCTGTTTTGTTTTTAGGAACCGGCTTCTATTAATTCGAGAAGCCGAAGCTTCTGGAAGGTGTTGGGAATTATAAAGGCAATTTCTGTGACGACAGCGAATTCTAGAAGCTTCTAAGAAGGTCGTTCTGTTTTGTTTTTGGGAACCGGCTTCTATTAATTCGAGAAGGTTTCTGGAAGGTGTTGGGATATATAAAGACAATTTCTTCGACGAATGCGAATTCTAGAAGCTTCTAAGAAGGTCCTTCTGTTTTGTTTTTGGGAACCGGCTTCTATTAATTCGAGAAGCTGAAGTTTCTGGAAGGTGTTGGGAATTATAAAGGCAATTTCTGCGGCGACAGCGAGTTCTAGAAGCTTCTAAGAAAGTCGTTCTGTTTTTTTTTGAAGCGGCTTTTATTAATTCGAGAAACAGTAGTTTCTGGAAGGTGTTGGGATATATAAAGGCAATTTCTGCGACGAAAGCGAATTCTAGAAGCTTCTAAGAAGGTCGTTCTGTTTTGTTTTTGGGAACCGGCTTCTATTAATTCGAGAAGGTTTCTGGAAGGTGTTGGGATATATAAAGACAATTTCTGCGACGAATGCGAATTCTAGAAGCTTCTAAGAAGGTCGTTCTGTTTTGTTTTTGGGAACCGGCTTCAATTATTTCGAGAAGCTGAAGTTTCTGGAAGGTGTTGGGAATTATAAAGGCAATTTCTGCGGCGACAGCGAGTTCTAGAAGCTTCTAAGAAGGTCGTTCTGTTTTTTTTTGAAGCGGCTTTTATTAATTCGAGAAACAGTAGTTTCTGGAAGGTGTTGGGATATATAAAGGCAATTTCTGCGACGAAAGCGAATTCTAGAAGCTTCTAAGAAGGTCGTTCTGTTTTGTTTTTGAAAACCGGCTTCTATTAATTCGAGAAGCCGAAGCTTCTGGAAGGTGTTGGGAATTATAAAGGCAATTTCTGCGACGACAGCGAATTCTAGAAGGTTCTGAGAAGGTCGTTCTGTTTTGTTTTTAGGAACCGGCTTCTATTAATTCGAGAAGCCGTAGTTTCTGGAGGGAGTTGGGATATATCGAGGGATATATAAAGGCAATTTCTGCGACGACAGCGAATTCTAGAAGCTTCTAAGAAGGTCGTTCTGTTTTGTTTTTGGGAACCGGCTTCTATTAATTCGAGAAGGTTTCTGGAAGGTGTTGGGATATATAAAGACAATTTCTGCGATGAATGCGAATTCTAGAAGCTTCTAAGAAGGTCGTTCTGTTTTGTTTTTAGGAACCGGCTTCTATTGATTCGAGAAGCCGAAGTTTCTGGAATGTGTTGGAATATATAAAGACAATTTCTGCGACGAATGCGAATTCTAGAAGCTTCTAAGAAGGTCGTTCTGTTTTGTTTTTAGGAACCGGCTTCTATTAATTCGAGAAGCCGTAGTTTCTGGAGGGAGTTGGGATATATCGAGGGATATATAAAGGCAATTTCTGCGACGACAGCGAATTCTAGAAGCTTCTAAGAAGGTCGTTCTGTTTTGTTTTTGGGAACCGGCTTCTATTAATTCGAGAAGGTTTCTGGAAGGTGTTGGGATATATAAAGACAATTTCTGCGATGAATGCGAATTCTAGAAGCTTCTAAGAAGGTCGTTCTGTTTTGTTTTTAGGAACCGGCTTCTATTGATTCGAGAAGCCGAAGTTTCTGGAATGTGTTGGAATATATAAAGACAATTTCTGCGACGAATGCGAATTCTAGAAGCTTCTAAGAAGGTCGTTCTGTTTTGTTTTTAGGAACCGGCTTCTATTAATTCGAGAAGCCGTAGTTTCTGGAGGGAGTTGGGATATATCGAGGGATATATAAAGGCAATTTCTGCGACGACAGCACAAACAGTTCACAGAAAGTTTTTAGTGAGTGAATGAAATAGTGCATTATTTAAATAAATAAGAAAATCATTACAATACTCATAATTCGACTAATTGGAAAGTTAGACGAGAAATCGACTGGCACAATCAGTTTTTTGATAAAATCATTATTTCGCCTTCAAATAGAGTCACGACATTTTCGAAAAAATGCATTTTCAACAAAAGTCTTGAAAGTACTCGCAAAATACCGATCTACTGGGAAAAAATCCACAAAATCAAAGGTTTTCATTTTATAAAAACCGTAAGGGCTGTAATAGTAAAACATTGTAAATTTTTGTTTTTCGTAGTCTCGACCTAAAACACGTTTTTACATTAAAAAAAATCCTATCAGTGAAAAACAATAAAAAAAGAATGTAACAAAAAATACCATATAAATATTCGAAATATGCAAAAAAAACAATAATAATTTTCATAAATAACTGTATCTGTGAGCATTTTTTAAAAACAAACATTTCGCATGTTTTCTTTAAATTCCATGCATATTTCATTCCCCTACTGATTACAAACTACAGGGACTAATAATTGCAATAAAGCATGAAGGTCCGTATTAAAAAAAAAATTATGGCAGCCTGGTGAAGACTCGAAACATCGTATCGAAGATTTATTTATTAGTACATGGCTATAGTAAATTTGTGACCAACTAAAACTTTATTTTTCAATTTTTTGATTGAAAACCAAAAGCATCATTCTCAGTTTTCCCTGTATAACTCGAGAATGGAGAAATTTTTTTCCACAATAGTTAAGTATATTTGTGTTTATTCAATCGTCTTCGTATTTATTAGGGTCTAGAATTTTTATTAATTTCAATTTTTATACAATATAAGCCTCCAATCTGACACACTGTTGACTGACAGACGTGCATAATTCCAGCGTTGAGAAGTTAGAAGTCTAAATACTAAATTACAAAAGGAACAATAACTTACCCAACATTTTGACGACTCTCTTTTGCGCAGCATTATTCCTACTCACACTTTTCCTTCCAAATTCTTCACCTTGATTACTATTAGCAGATTTACTCCTCGAGGAACCAATATTCGTAGATCTTCTTAACTGTATACCAATCAGCACGTAAAGAATGGTGATAAGACTCATCGGTACGAAAAATATCACAAAAGTCGAAATTTCAAAAGCGTGATCGAAAAATGTATTCTTAATAGTGCACAATCGTATGGTCGTTCCATTTTGCACTTCGTCCACCACGCCAAACTGAATCGCTTGCGGAATCGCCAAACCCAAAGCAACAATCCAAATCGCTACGACATTCTTAATGGCTCTACTAGGCTTGGACCACGCATGCGATTTAAAAGGATGACAAATCGCCACGTATCTTTCGACTGTGAAAGCAGTGATTGTAAGCACGGTAGCGTTAGCTGAAGTCTCAGCTGCTAATCCTTGTATAATACAAAACGCTTGTCCGAAAATATAATAATCTGGCGACCATATTCTGTACATTTCCGGTGGTAAACCAGACAATAAAAGCAACATATCGGAACAAGCTAGACTGAATAAATAATAATTGGTTGCCGTTTGCATTCTTTTATTCTTAGCGATAACTATGCACGTACTTATGTTGCCTAAAACTCCCATTATAAACACTACGCTATAAATAATTGTAAATGGTAAAACTATTGAGAACGGATAGAGATTGATGGAATCTTGAGTAACTAGTGTACTGTTTGTAGGAATAAATACACTGTGATTCGCTATCGAAATGTCTGTAGCGTTTATTACGACACCATCGGATCTTAGTAGAAGCATGTTTGGTTGAGTTTATAACGTTTCTCTTCTAATTGAACACCCGCATTTTTGATCAAATTTGAACCTGTAACCACAGAAATTACATCTTAAATACAATACTTGAATCTATGCGGCCAACGATGTAAACAAACACTTGGAAGGGCGAATGTCGTACCAAAGAATACACCACTTAACAAGAAGCGATCATTTTTTGTATGCGCATGTCTGAAAATCGCCATTTTTATAATAAGATACTTGTCATTCTCCACTTGGTCGACCAATTGAAACGCCGATATTTGAAACTTTTATTATTTTCTCAGTGTATTTACTAAGTTATCTGTCAACGACGGCCTCTCAAGGTCATAAATTTTGTTTACCAAAACATCAAAGAAATTGCGTCGGGCTTCGCTTCTTGTTAGCTGGTGTATTCTTTGGTCATACACTGGTGTTTGTTTACATTGCTGACCTTTTGGATTTGATTTTATTAAAGGTTTTAGTCAGAAATGTCATGTGTCACACACAGCGCATGCTTCGTTTGACTGTACTGGTTCTATGGTTGTAACAGTACCGAGTGAATTTTAGTGATAATACTTTGTAGTTCAAGTCTGTCCATATCTATGGTTTTTAAGAAATGAAAAATCCTCTTTTTAAAGAAAACTTTATGCTGCATCGAAGAGAGTGTGAGAGAGAGAGAAACTAGAGAGAGTTAGGTATAACGGTTCTACAGTTATAATCAAAAATATGGAGTCATGTCATATCGGTCAACCGAGAACCGATAAAAAATATTAACCGTATATTTTAACATTTTATGGACATATTCGTGATCTACAAGGTCGAATTATGCCCGATTGCACCAGTTAAGCTTAACAAAGTGCAGCTTACTGATAATTCCAATTTCCCATTGCACCATGTTTTGCTTAGAAAAGCTAAGCTTACGAACAATACCGTATGTATTCACTTGAATGGACAAAGCTGTGCTTAAAATTTCGTGCATATAAGTTTCGCTCAGATAACGGTGCAGAAAGCTTAATTTTTTTAAGTCTGGCTTACTTGTTAAGTAAAGTTGGTGCAATCGGGCATTAGTGGGTTTCGATATGCTGGAGTATGTGAAAAAAATAACTATGAAATGCACTCAAAAAATCATACTGACTATAATATTTGAAATATTGATTTGAAATTTTAAATACACACTCTCAAAAGATCGAAGAATGAGAAAAAAAATCAACAATCTCGTATTTACTATATTTTGGATACGAGGGTATGTAAAAGTGAAGGGTTCGAAAATCTGAAAAAAATCAAAATTTTAGCTATTCATATCAACACATTTTTATGGGCATATTCGTGATCTACATGGTCGAATTAGTGATTTTCGATATATAAAAGTATGTGGGAAAATATAGTTTGGATTTTGAAAATTTTGAAATTGGATAATATAGAGAAAAACCATACACATATGACATGTACGAACTCAAAAAATCATACTGACTATAATATTTGAAATATTGATTTGAAATTTTAAATACACACTTTCAAAAGATCGAAGACTGAGGAAAAAAATCAAGAATCTTGTATTTACGATATTTTGGATACGAGGGTATGTAAAAGTGAAGGGTTCGAAAATCTTTAAAAAATCAAAATTTTAGCTATTCACATCAACACATTTTTATGGGCATATTCGTGATCTACATGGTCGAATTAGTGGTTTTCGATATATAAAAGTATGTGGGAAAATATGGTTTGGATTTTGAAAATTTTGAACTTGGATAATATAGAGAAAAACCATACACATATGACATGTACGAACTCAAAAAATCATACTGACTATAATATTTGAAATATTGATTTGAAATTTTAAATACACACTTTCAAAAGATCGAAGACTGAGGAAAAAAATCAACAGTCTCGTATTTACGATATTTTGGATACGAGGGTATGTAAAAGCGAAGGGTTCGAAAATCTTTAAAAAATCAAAATTTTAGCTATTCATATCAACACATTTTTATGGGCATATTCGTGATCTACATAGTCGAATAAGTGGTTTTCGATATATAAAAGTATGTGGGAAAATATAGTTTGGATTTTGAAAATTTTGAACTTGGATAAATAGAGAAAAACCATACACATATGACATGTACGAACTCAAAAAATTATTTTGACTATAATATTTGAAATATTGATTTGAAATTTTAAATACACACTCTCAAAAGATCGAAGAATGAAGAAAAAAATCAACAATCTCGTATTTACGATATTTTGGATACGAGGGTATGTGAAAGTGAGGGGTTCGAAAATCTTAAAAAAATCAAAATTTTAGCTATTCATATCAACACATTTTTATGGGCATATTCGTGATCTACATGGTCGAATTAGTGGTTTTCGATATATAAAAGTATGTGGGAAAGTATAGTTTGGATTTTGAAAATTTTGAACTTGGATAATATAGAGAAAAATCATACACATATGACATGTACGAAGTCAAAAAATCATACTGACTATAATATTTGAAATATTGATTTGAAATTTTAAATACACACTCTCAAAAGATCGAAGAATGAGCAAAAAAATCAACAATGTCGTATTTACGATATTTTGGATACGAGGGTATGTGAAAGTGAAGGGTTCGAAAATCTTAAAAAAATCAAAATTTTTGCTATTCACATCAACACATTTTTATGGGCATATTCGTGATCTACATGGTCTAATTAGTGGTTTTCGATATATAAAAGTATGTGGGAAAATATAGTTTGGATTTTGAAAATTTTGAACTTGGATAATATAGAGAAAAACTATACACATATGACATGTACGAGCTCAAAAAATCATACTGACTATAATATTTGAAATATTGATTTGAAATTTTGAATACACACTCTCAAAAGATCGAAGAATGAGGAAAAAAATCAACAATCTCGTATTTACGATATTTTGGATACGATGGTATGTAAAAGCGAAGGGTTCGAAAATCTTTGAAAATTCAAAATTTTAGCTATTCATATCAACACTTTTTTATAGGCATATTCGTGATCTACATGGTCGAATTAGTGGTTTACGATATATAAAAGTATGTGGGAGAATATAGTTTGGATTTTGAAAATTTTGAACTTGGATAATATAGAGAAAAACCATACACATATGACATGTACGAGCTCAAAAAATCATACTGACTATAATATTTGAAATATTGATTTGAAATTTTAAATACACACTCTCAAAAGATCGAAGAATGAGAAAAAAAATCAACAATCTCGTATTTACGATATTTTGGATACGAGGGTATGTAAAAGCGAAGGGTTCGAAAATCTTTAAAAAATCAAAATTTTAGCTATTCATATCAACACATTTTTATGGGCATATTCGTGATCTATATGGTCGAATTAGTGGTTTTCGATATATAAAAGTATGTGGGAAAATATAGTTAGGATTTTGAAAATTTTGAACTTGGATAATATAGAGAAAAACTATACACAAATGACATGTACGAATTCAAAAAATCATACTGACTATAATATTTGAAATATTGATTTGAAATTTTAAATACACACTCTCAAAAGATCGAAGAATGAGGAAAAAAATCAACAATCTCGTATTTACGATATTTTGGATACGATGGTATGTAAAAGCGAAGGGTTCGAAAATCTTTAAAAATTCAAAATTTTAGCTATTCATATCAACACTTTTTTATAGGCATATTCGTGATCTACATGGTCGAATTAGTGGTTTTCGATATATAAAAGTATGTGGGAAAATATAGTTAGGATTTTGAAAATTTTGAACTTGGATAATATAGAGAAAAACTATACACATATGACATGTACGAACTCAAAAAATCATACTGACTATAATATTTGAAATATTGATTTGAAATTTTAAATACACACTCTCAAAAGACCGAAGAATGGGGAAAAAAATCAACAATCTCGTATTTACGATATTTTGGATACGAGGGTATGTGAAAGTGAAGGGTTCGAAAATCTGAAAAAATTCAAAATTTTAACTATTCATTTCAACACTATTTTATGGGCATATTCGTGATCTACGTGGTCGAATTAGTGGTTTTCGATATATAAAAGTATGTGGGAAAATATAGTTTGGATTTTGAAAATTTTGAATTTGGATAATATAGAGAAAAACTATACACATATGACATGTACGAACTCAAAAAATCATACTGACTATAATATTTGAAATATTGATTTGAAATTTTAAATACACACTTTCAAAAGATCGAAGACTGAGGAAAAAAATCAAGAATCTCGTATTTACGATATTTTGGATACGAGGGTGTGTAAAAGCGAAGGGTTCGAAAATCTTTGAAAAATCAAAATTTTAGCTATTCATATCAACACATTTTTATGGGCATATTCGTGATCTACATGGTCGAATTAGTGGTTTTCGATATATAAAAGTATGTGGGAAAATATAGTTTGGATTTTGAAAATTTTGAACTTGGATAATATAGAGAAAAACCATACACATATGACATGTACGAACTCAAAAAATCATACTGACTATAATATTTGAAATATTGATTTGAAATTTTAAATACACACTCTCAAAAGATCGAAGAATGAGGGAAAAAATCAACAATCTCGTATTTACGATATTTTGGATACGAGGGTATGTAAAAGTGAAGGGTTCGAAAATCTGAAAAAAATCAAAATTTTAGCTATTCATATCAACACATTTTTATGGGCATATTCGTGATTTACATGGTCTAATTAGTGGTTTTCGATATATAAAAGTATGTGGGAAAATATAGTTTGGATTTTGAAAATTTTGACCTTGGATAATATAGAGAAAAACCATACACATATAACATGTACGAACTCAAAAAATCATACTGACTATAATATTTGAAATATTGATTTGAAATTTTAAATACACACTCTCAAAAGATCGAAGAATGAGGAAAAAAATCAACAATCTCGTATTTACGATATTTTGGATACGAGGGTATGTGAAAGTGAGGGGTTCGAAAATCTTAAAAAAATCAAAATTTTAGCTATTCATATCAACACATTTTTATGGGCATATTCGTGATCTACATGGTCGAATTAGTGGTTTTCGATATATAAAAGTATGTGGGAAAGTATAGTTTGGATTTTGAAAATTTTGAACTTGGATAATATAGAGAAAAATCATACACATATGACATGTACGAACTCAAAAAATTATACTGACTATAATATTTGAAATATTGATTTGAAATTTTAAATACACACTCTCAAAAGATCGAAGACTGAGGAAAAAAATCAACAATATCGTATATACGATATTTTGGATACGAGGGTATGTGAAAGTGAAGGGTTCGAAAATCTTAAAAAAATCAAAATTTTTGCTATCCATTTCAACACATTTTTATGGGCATATTCGTGATCTACATGGTCTAATTAGTGGTTTTCGATATATAAAAGTATGTGGGAAAATATAGTTTGGATTTTGAAAATTTTGAACTTGGATAATATAGAGAAAAACCATACACATATGACATGTACGAACTCAAAAAATCATACTGACTATAATATTTGAAATATTGATTTGAAATTTTAAATACACACTCTCAAAAGATCGAAGAATGAGGAAAAAAATCAACAATATCGTATTTACGATATTTTTGATACGAGGGTATGTGAAAGTGAGGGGTTCGAAAATCTTAAAAAAATCAAAATTTTAGCTATTCATATCAACACATTTTTATGGGCATATTCGTGATCTATATGGTCGAATTAGTGATTTTCGATATATAAAAGTATGTGGGAAAATATAGTTTGGATTTTGAAAATTTTGAACTTGGATAATATATAGAGAAAAACCATACACATATGACATGTACGAACTCAAAAAATCATACTGACTATAATATTTGAAATATTGATTTGAAATTTTAAATACACACTTTCAAAAGATCGAAGACTGAGGAAAAAAATCAACAATCTCGTATTTACGATATTTTGGATACGAGGGTATGTAAAAGCGAAGGGTTCGAAAATCTTTAAAAAATCAAAATTTTAGCTATTCATATCAACACATTTTTATGGGCATATTCGTGATCTATATGGTCGAATTAGTGGTTTTCGATATATAAAAGTATGTGGGAAAATATAGTTTGGATTTTGAAAATTTTGAACTTGGATAATATAGAGAAAAACTATACACAAATGACATGTACGAATTCAAAAAATCATACTGACTATAATATTTGAAATATTGATTTGAAATTTTAAATACACACTCTCAAAAGATCGAAGAATGAGGAAAAAAATCAACAATCTCGTATTTACGATATTTTGGATACGATGGTATGTAAAAGCGAAGGGTTCGAAAATCTTTAAAAATTCAAAATTTTAGCTATTCATATCAACACTTTTTTATAGGCATATTCGTGATCTACATGGTCGAATTAGTGGTTTTCGATATATAAAAGTATGTGGGAAAATATAGTTTGGATTTTGAAAATTTTGAACTTGGATAATATAGAGAAAAACCATACACATATAACATGTACGAACTCAAAAAATCATACTGACTATAATATTTGAAATATTGATTTGAAATTTTAAATACACACTCTCAAAAGATCGAAGAATGAGGAAAAAAATCAACAATCTCGTATTTACTATATTTTGGATACGAGGGTATGTAAAAGCGAAGGGTTCGAAAATCTTTAAAAAATCAAAATTTTAGCTATTCATATCAACACATTTTTATGGGCATATTCGTGATCTACATGGTCGAATTAGTGGTTTTCGATATATAGAAGTATGTGGGAAAATATAGTTTGGATTTTGAAAATTTTGAACTTGGATAATATAGAGAAAAACCATACACATATAACATGTACGAACTCAAAAAATCATACTGACTATAATATTTGAAATATTGATTTGAAATTTTAAATACACACTCTCAAAAGATCGAAGAATGAGGAAAAAAATCAACAATCTCGTATTTACTATATTTTGGATACGAGGGTATGTAAAAGCGAAGGGTTCGAAAATCTTTAAAAAATCAAAATTTTAGCTATTCATATCAACACATTTTTATGGGCATATTCGTGATCTACATGGTCGAATTAGTGGTTTTCGATATATAGAAGTATGTGGGAAAATATAGTTTGGATTTTGAAAATTTTGAACTTGGATAAATAGAGAAAAACCATACACATATGACATGTACGAGCTCAAAAAATCATACTGACTATAATATTTGAAATATTGATTTGAAATTTTAAATACACACTCTCAAAAGATCGAAGAATAAGGAAAGAAATCAACAATCTCGTATTTACGATATTTTGGATACGAGGGTATGTGAAAGTGAAGGGTTCGAAAATCTGAAAAAATTCAAAATTTTAACTATTCATTTCAACACTATTTTATGGACATATTCGTGATCTACGTGGTCGAATTAGTGGTTTTCGATATATAAAAGTATGTGGGAAAATATAGTTTGGATTTGAAAATTTTGAACTTGGATAATATAGAGAAAAACTATACACATATGACATGTACGAACTCAAAAAATCATACTGACTATAATATTTGAAATATTGATTTGAAATTTCAAATACACACTCTCAAAAGACCGAAGAATCAGGAAAAAATCAACAATCTCGTATTTACGATATTTTGGATACGAGGGTATGTGAAAGTGAAGGGTTCGAAAATCTGAAAAAATTCAAAATTTTAACTATTCATTTCAACACTATTTTATGGGCATATTCGTGATCTACGTGGTCGAATTAGTGGTTTTCGATATATAAAAGTATGTGGGAGAATATAGTTTGGATTTTGAAAATTTTGAACTTGGATAATATAGAGAAAAACCATACACATATGACATGTACGAACTCAAAAAATCATACTGACTATAATATTTGAAATATTGATTTGAAATTTTAAATACACACTCTCAAAAGATCGAAGAATGAGGAAAAAAATCAACAATCTCGTATTTACGATATTTTGGATACGAGGGTATGTGAAAGTGAAGGGTTCGAAAATCTTAAAAAAATCAAAATTTTAGCTATTCATATCAACACATTTTTATGGGCATATTCGTGATCTACATTGTCGAATTAGTGGTTTTCGATATATAAAAGTATGTGGGAGAATATAGTTTGGATTTTGAAAATTTTGAACTTGGATAATATAGAGAAAAACCATACACATATGACATGTACGAACTCAAAAAATCATACTGACTATAATATTTGAAATATTGATTTGAAATTTTAAATACACACTCTCAAAAGATCGAAGAATGAGGAAAAAAATCAACAATATCGTATTTACGATATTTTGGATACGAGGGTATGTGAAAGTGAAGGGTTCGAAAATCTTAAAAAAATCAAAATTTTAGCTATTCATATCAACACATTTTTATGGGCATATTCGTGATCTATATGGTCGAATTAGTGGTTTTCGATATATAAAAGTATGTGGGAAAATATAGTTTGGATTTGAAAATTTTGAACTTGGATAATATAGAGAAAAACCATACACATATGACATGTACGAACTCAAAAAATCATACTGACTATAATATTTGAAATATTGATTTGAAATTTTAAATACACACTTTCAAAAGATCGAAGACTGAGGAAAAAAATCAAGAATCTTGTATTTACGATATTTTGGATACGAGGGTATGTGAAAGTGAAGGGTTCGAAAATCTTAAAAAAATCAAAATTTTAGCTATTCATATCAACACATTTTTATGGGCATATTCGTGATCTACATGGTCGAATTAGTGGTTTTCGATATATAAAAGTATGTGGGAGAATATAGTTTGGATTTTGAAAATTTTGAACTTGGATAATATAGAGAAAAACCATACACATATGACATGTACGAACTCAAAAAATCATACTGACTATAATATTTGAAATATTGATTTGAAATTTTAAATACACACTCTCAAAAGATCGAAGAATGAGGAAAAAAATCAACAATCTCGTATTTACGATATTTTGGATACGAGGGTATGTGAAAGTGAAGGGTTCGAAAATCTTAAAAAAATCAAAATTTTAGCTATTCATATCAACACATTTTTATGGGCATATTCGTGATCTACATGGTCGAATTAGTGGTTTTCGATATATAAAAGTATGTGGGAGAATATAGTTTGGATTTTGAAAATTTTGAACTTGGATAATATAGAGAAAAACCATACACATATGACATGTACGAACTCAAAAAATCATACTGACTATAATATTTGAAATATTGATTTGAAATTTTAAATACACACTCTCAAAAGATCGAAGAATGAGGAAAAAAATCAACAATATCGTATTTACGATATTTTTGATACGAGGGTATGTGAAAGTGAGGGGTTCGAAAATCTTAAAAAAATCAAAATTTTAGCTATTCATATCAACACATTTTTATGGGCATATTCGTGATCTATATGGTCGAATTAGTGATTTTCGATATATAAAAGTATGTGGGAAAATATAGTTTGGATTTTGAAAATTTTGAACTTGGATAATATATAGAGAAAAACCATACACATATGACATGTACGAACTCAAAAAATCATACTGACTATAATATTTGAAATATTGATTTGAAATTTTAAATACACACTTTCAAAAGATCGAAGACTGAGGAAAAAAATCAACAATCTCGTATTTACGATATTTTGGATACGAGGGTATGTAAAAGCGAAGGGTTCGAAAATCTTTAAAAAATCAAAATTTTAGCTATTCATATCAACACATTTTTATGGGCATATTCGTGATCTATATGGTCGAATTAGTGGTTTTCGATATATAAAAGTATGTGGGAAAATATAGTTTGGATTTTGAAAATTTTGAACTTGGATAATATAGAGAAAAACTATACACAAATGACATGTACGAATTCAAAAAATCATACTGACTATAATATTTGAAATATTGATTTGAAATTTTAAATACACACTCTCAAAAGATCGAAGAATGAGGAAAAAAATCAACAATCTCGTATTTACGATATTTTGGATACGATGGTATGTAAAAGCGAAGGGTTCGAAAATCTTTAAAAATTCAAAATTTTAGCTATTCATATCAACACTTTTTTATAGGCATATTCGTGATCTACATGGTCGAATTAGTGGTTTTCGATATATAAAAGTATGTGGGAAAATATAGTTAGGATTTTGAAAATTTTGAACTTGGATAATATAGAGAAAAACTATACACATATGACATGTACGAATTCAAAAAATCATACTGACTATAATATTTGAAATATTGATTTGAAATTTTAAATACACACTCTCAAAAGATCGAAGAATGAGAAAAAAAATCAACAATCTCGTATTTACTATATTTTGGATACGAGGGTATGTAAAAGCGAAGGGTTCGAAAATCTTTAAAAAATCAAAATTTTAGCTATTCATATCAACACATTTTTATGGGCATATTCGTGATCTACATGGTCGAATTAGTGGTTTTCGATATATAGAAGTATGTGGGAAAATATAGTTTGGATTTTGAAAATTTTGAACTTGGATAAATAGAGAAAAACCATACACATATGACATGTACGAGCTCAAAAAATCATACTGACTATAATATTTGAAATATTGATTTGAAATTTTAAATACACACTCTCAAAAGATCGAAGAATAAGGAAAGAAATCAACAATCTCGTATTTACGATATTTTGGATACGAGGGTATGTGAAAGTGAAGGGTTCGAAAATCTGAAAAAATTCAAAATTTTAACTATTCATTTCAACACTATTTTATGGGCATATTCGTGATCTACGTGGTCGAATTAGTGGTTTTCGATATATAAAAGTATGTGGGAAAATATAGTTTGGATTTTGAAAATTTTGAACTTGGATAATATAGAGAAAAACCATACACATATGACATGTACGAACTCAAAAAATCATACTGACTATAATATTTGAAATATTGATTTGAAATTTTAAATACACACTCTCAAAAGATCGAAGAATAAGGAAAGAAATCAACAATCTTGTATTTACGATATTTTGGATACGAGGGTATGTGAAAGTGAAGGGTTCGAAAATCTGAAAAAATTCAAAATTTTAACTATTCATTTCAACACTATTTTATGGGCATATTCGTGATCTACGTGGTCGAATTAGTGGTTTTCGATATATAAAAGTATGTGGGAAAATATAGTTTGGATTTGAAAATTTTGAACTTGGATAATATAGAGAAAAACTATACACATATGACATGTACGAACTCAAAAAATCATACTGACTATAATATTTGAAATATTGATTTGAAATTTCAAATACACACTCTCAAAAGACCGAAGAATCAGGAAAAAATCAACAATCTCGTATTTACGATATTTTGGATACGAGGGTATGTGAAAGTGAAGGGTTCGAAAATCTTAAAAAAATCAAAATTTTAGCTATTCATATCAACACATTTTTATGGGCATATTCGTGATCTACATGGTCGAATTAGTGGTTTTCGATATATAGAAGTATGTGGGAAAATATAGTTTGGATTTTGAAAATTTTGAACTTGGATAATATAGAGAAAAACCATACACATATGACATGTACGAACTCAAAAAATCATACTGACTATAATATTTGAAATATTGATTTGAAATTTTAAATACACACTCTCAAAAGATCGAAGAATGAGGAAAAAAATCAACAATCTCGTATTTACGATATTTTGGATACGAGGGTATGTGAAAGTGAAGGGTTCGAAAATCTTAAAAAAATCAAAATTTTAGCTATTCATATCAACACATTTTTATGGGCATATTCGTGATCTACATGGTCGAATTAGTGGTTTTCGATATATAAAAGTATGTGGGAGAATATAGTTTGGATTTTGAAAATTTTGAACTTGGATAATATAGAGAAAAACCATACACATATGACATGTACGAACTCAAAAAATCATACTGACTATAATATTTGAAATATTGATTTGAAATTTTAAATACACACTCTCAAAAGATCGAAGAATGAGGAAAAAAATCAACAATCTCGTATTTACGATATTTTGGATACGAGGGTATGTGAAAGTGAAGGGTTCGAAAATCTTAAAAAAATCAAAATTTTAGCTATTCATATCAACAATTTTTTATAGGCATATTCGTGATCTACGAGGTCAAATTATTGGGTTTTGATATATTGTAGAATGTGGAAGCGTATATTTTGGATTTTAAATATTTAGAATTTTTATATAGTATGGGGGAAAACCAATCAAATGTGACATATAAGGTCTCAAAAAATCAGACTGACCATAATAATGGGAATTTCCATATATTATAATTGATTTGTATACATATTTGACATAAGAATAGGGTTCTAATAAAATATTTGAATTAAATTTGAGCTTGATGAATATTGTTGAGAGAAATATTAGATTTAAATTGAGTACAAAAAACTCAGTTTTCCTTTATTTTTCACCCACTAAAGTCGTCCTAACCGTTACATTTTAAATATTTATTATATATTATACAAAAAAATAGCTATGGGGGAATCACTCAAAACTCCACAATTCTACTATAAAGATAACTTAATAATTGACAAAATCACTTAAATATACCTAAAAACAAGAACTAGCTTGCAATTGGACCATTTTCCATGCTCTACCTCTCAAATACAGACAAAAACACTTAAGAACTTAAATAGAGTCTAAAACAATGCAAAACACACAATGCGACGTTATTCCATCGAAATATGCGCAATTTCACGTTATAACTCTCCCACAGTGTCAATGGAACTCGGAATCACTCAAAACTCCTCTATCCCACAATAAAGAATACAAGATGACTTAATAATTCACAAAGCCACTCAAATATACCTCAAAACTAAAACTATCTTGCAATTCGACCATTTTCCATACTCTACCTCTCAGATACAGACAAAAACACTTAAGAAGCCTAAATAGAGTCTAAAACAATGAAAATCACACAATGCGACGTTAATAATTGACAAAATCACTCAAATATACCTCAAAACAAGAACTAGCTTGCAATTGGACCATTTTCCATGCTCTACCTCTCAAATACAGACAAAAACACTTAAGAACTTAAATAGAGTCTAAAACAATGCAAAAAACACAATGCGACGTTATTCCATCCAAATACGCGGAATTTCAAGTTACAAGTCTCCCAAAGGGTTAATGGAACTTGGAATCACTCAAAACTTTTCAATTCTACTATAAAGATCACAAGATAACTTAATAATTCACAAAGCCACTCAAATATACTTCAGAACTAAAACTATCTTGCAATTCGACCATTTTCCATACTCTACCTCTCAGATACAGACAAAAACACTTAAGAAGCCTAAATAGAGTTTAAAACAATGCAAAACACACAATGCGACGTTAATAATTGACAAAATCACTCAAATATACCTCAAAACAAGAACTAGCTTACAATTGGACCATTTTCCATGCTCTACCTCTCAAATACAGACAAAAACACTTAAGAAGCCTAAATAGAGTCTAAAACAATGCAAAACACACAATGCGACGTTATTCCATCCAAATACGCGGAATTTCACGGTACAACTCTCCCAAAGGGCCAATGGAACTCAAATTCACTCAAAACTCCTCAATTCTACTATAAAGATCACAAGATAACTTAATAATTCACAAAGCCACTCAAATATACCTCAAAACTAAAACTATCTTGCAATTCGACCATTTTCCATACTCTACCTCTCAGATACAGACAAAAACACTTAAGAAGCCTAAATAGAGTCTAAAACAATGAAAATCACACAATGCGACGTTAATAGTTGACAAAATCACTCAAATATACCTCAAAACAAGAACTAGCTTGCAATTGGACCATTTTCCATGCTCTACCTCTCAAATACAGACAAAAACACTTAAGAAGCCTAAATAGAGTCTAAAACAATGCAAAACACACAATGCGACGTTATTCCATCCAAATACGCGGAATTTCACGTTACAACTTTCCCAAAGGGCCAATGGAACTCAAATTCACTCAAAACTCCTCAATTCTACTATAAAGATCACAAGATAACTTATAGCTCTGGGGGTAAAATAAATATTATTTACTCTATTTTCACTGATAAGGATGGAAGTACCTACTTAATGAAATTGGATAGAATTAAAATGAGAAAAATGTAAATAAAGCACTTGACATAAAATAGAGCCAACCGAATGACGCGCTAGCGAATTTAAAAATTCAATTAAGAATATTATAATTAGAACGATGACCTAAATGAACTTAACAAAAATATATTTACAATTCCTTGCCACAAAAAAAGAATTTTCTCATAACGTTTATCACTAAAATTCCCACGAACCGCTGCTTTTTTTTATCTTCCTTATAAATTAAATCTAGTACTTGAACTTGATTAAGAAGTTCACATTTTCACACCGCGAACTCTGTTTGTAAACAAAAAAATATTCAGTGATCGCTGAACGAGTCGCGACTGTCGACGACGCTGTTAAAGTTAAAAATGTTTTCAGCAAACTGGAATAATGGCAGCCGGTTTGGTATTTTTGGTTCAACTTTATGAAAAGCTGCCGCGTTGCCGTTTTTATAACTATTCATTGAATCTGCTTAACCTTACACTATATTAAGAGTTGCATGTTATAAACAAGGCAACATTTAAGTCGTTCATTAATTAACAATTATTTTATGGAGCCAAAAAGTCTATTGTTTCACAAAATTTAAATAAATTTTGATTGTTTTTCAAAATTGCAGTCTCATCTTTTAGGAGTTAGTGGGTTCGCTCCCAAGAAAAATCGCACGTAAATAAAATCACGTGCATATTGAATGACCTAGACAAGTGGATAAAGTTGAACAGGGGCGCAATACTGAATAATCACGAATATTCATAATTTTTATCAGAACTCGGCATGTACCATGATTAAAATAGTACAGGTTAGTCCAGTAGCAGTTCGCGCATAAGCTTTTATTAAAAATATAGTGCCCAATGAGAAGTGGGGTTTAAAGGCAACCATCTTGTCGCGCAAAGCCAATTACAATCGAGGCGCTAGTTTTTAAAACTACAATTTATATTTATGTATATTTATATTCAAGTAATAATTAATGCAAAAATTTACTTTTATTAGTATTAAAAATTATCATAATTTAAAGTTTACAAAAATGTATTTTATTACCTATACATTACAAATAGAAGTATTTTTTAACAAATTGGAATTTAAAAAAAGTATAAAGTATAAAGTATAAAAGCATAAAAAAGTTTTTTAGGATAGGATCAATGAAAATTGAAAATAATTGTAAATTATTAATAAAATTTTTTATTTTAAAATTAAAAAACTTTTTAATGTGGTATAAAATAACATATTTTTTAAAAATATAATGTTACAATATTTAAAAAAATAAGTCAACATGCTACATACTAGTAATTTTTTTTCTCAGTTTTAATAATGTACATTAATATATCTAAATCTTAAGAATTTACATTAAATATATAACATTTTAACAAACAGTACATGCTTTAAAATAAAACACACACATAAATGTATAGCAAAATGGCCGCCTTTAGCCCCCTGCGCAACAGATTTTTATTTTGGTTCCAAGGTCAAGCGCTACTGGAGTAACCTGTACTATTTTAATCATGGCATGTACGAACCTGTAAAAACTTCTGTTCACCTACTGCTAAAATTTCAAACCAAGTCGACCAATACGCAGCCGACTTAGGATAGATAATGTAGACTTTGTTTACATGCAGTTTTTCTTGGGACTGCACAGACTAGTTTTTTTTTGTAAAAACAGTAACATTAACTCATTTCATTAAAAAAATATTTAAATAAGTGAAACATCAACATTTGCAAGTAATTAATTAAGAATAATTTAATAAACTTGTGACAAATAATAGTATTATTTTAATTGAGATTCTAGTTGATATTAACATAATTAAAAGACAAGAAAATTTTGTATATTTTCCACTTTTTTACTCCAGCCAATTAAAATACTCCCGGTGTGTTGAAACGTCGGGATTCGATATACAGGGTAATCCATATATCTATAATAAATATCTGGGAATAAAAAAATGGTTTTTTAAACTAGTGTTCATATACAGATACATGCAATGAGAAACGGAACATAGCAGTTTAATGTATTCTCCGATCACAATTAATAGCCCACCAACAAAACATTTCTATAAATTCACTTCAATGAATACCAAGTATTTAGCTGGAGAGCTGGATTCAGAACCCCTTCTCCTTCCAAAATTTGTTAGTTATGTGCGATGCAGTGCGAACTGCGATTTAATATTGAAGTATTTTTTGATGGGAGTGGTTAACGTCGCTACATATTGAAACAATTTTTTCCTGAAGTCTATTTTGATTTCTCTACGAATTTATTTTATTTTGAAAAGTTATGTGCTTGAACAGTACTCTCAGCTATCGACTGTTGCTTACTGACTGTCTGGCGCTAATTAAGGACCGCCCACTGTTGAGAATACGGAGTGGTGGGAATTGTACGATATGTTATAGGTGTCCAAATAAACGATTGTAATAATCGTGTTTTTAATCTGTTGAAGCTGGATGTTGGTCGACTAGTCCAAAAGCAGTTCTGATACAATGCGTAAAACCCCTATGTTCCGTTTCTCATTGCATGTATCTGTAGATCAACTTTAAACCGCCCTGTATTATAAGATGTAATGTAGGTAGGTCTAATATTATTTCCATTGCTGCTGTGGGAGCATTTCTCATAGCCCCCGTGATGTCCGGACTTAACATGGCCATTCCTTACCGAGTTTTCGCCACTATACCGAAGAAACGAGGGCCTATTTTACCACTAGGCCTACTAGGCCCAATGATCAGAGGGCCCGAAGCGGCGAGCATAAAATCATAACAAAAAGCATCGGATCGGAACGTAAAGTATCGATACAGTAGAATATCGAATATTAAGTTATCGATATTCGAAGTATCGATACGTTAACGATCCGAGATTTTGCTAATTTTGACGTTTTTTCGGTAAAAAACACCTTTTTGGGGGGTGGAAAACGATGTTATTGCGATTTCCGGCCCAAGTGGAGTTCCTAGAATAAAAAGTTGATCATAAAAGTTGTAGATCTTGTAAAAATATACAACTTTTTCATCAGTGACTTTTTCAGATAACCTCAAAAATAGCTCGAATAACGCAAAAAACTGCATTTTTCGTTTTTTATTTTTGGTTTCATTAAAAAATGTTCGATATTGATGAAAATTTAGTAGAAGGTAGCTTTGATAGTCACAAACCATGAAACAAAATTTCAAATTAAAATATTGGAAATTTTTCAAGCTATGACGTTTTTTCGGTAAAAAACACCTTTTTTGGGGGGGGGGGGGGGCTGGAAAAAGAAATTGCGATTTCCGGCCAAAGTTGAGTTCCTAGAATAAAAAGTTGATAATAAAAGTTGTAGATCTTGTGAAAATATACAACTTTTTCATTAGTGACTTTTTCAGATAACCTCAAAATTAGCCCGAAAAACGCAAAAAACTGCATTTTTCGTTTTTTATTTTTGGTTTCGTTAAAAAATGTTCGATTTTGATGAAAATTTAGTAGAAGATAGCTTTGATAGTCACAAACCATGAAAAAAAATTTCAAATTAAAATTTTGGGAATTTTTCGAGCTATGACGTTTTTTCGGTAAAAAACACCTTTTTGGGGGGAGGAAAAAGACATTATTGCGATTTCCGGCCAAAGTTGAGTTCCTAGAATAAAAAGTTGAATATAAAAGTTGTAGATCTTGTGAAAATCTACAACTTTTTCATTAGTGACTTTTTCATATAACCTCAAAAATAGCTCTAAAAACGCAAAAAACTGCATTTTTCGTTTTTTATTTTTGGTTTCATTAAAAAATGTTCGATATTGATGAAAATTTAGGAGAAGGTAGCTTTGATAGTCACAAACCATGAAACAAAATTTCAAATTAAAATATTGGAAATTTTTCAAGCTATGACGTTTTTTCGGTAAAAAACACCTTTTTTTGGGGGGGCTGGAAAAAGACATTATTGCGATTTCCGGCCAAAGTTGAGTTCCTAGAATAAAAAGTTGATTATAAAAGTGGTAGATCTTGTGAAAATCTACAACTTTTTCATTAGTGACTTTTTCAGATAACCTCAAAATTAGCTAGAAAAACGCAAAAAACTGCATTTTTCGTTTTTTATTTTTGGTTTCGTTAAAAATGTTCGATTTTGATGAAAATTTAGTAGAAGATAGCTTTGATAGTCACAAACCATGAAAAAAAATTTCAAATTAAAATTTTGGGAATTTTTCGAGCTATGACGTTTTTTCGGTAAAAAACACCTTTTTGGGGGGAGGAAAAAGACATTATTGCGATTTCCGGCCAAAGTTGAGTTCCTAGAATAAAAAGTTGAATATAAAAGTTGTAGATCTTGTGAAAATCTACAACTTTTTCATTAGTGACTTTTTCATATAATCTCAAAAATAGCTCGAAAAACGCAAAAAACTGCATTTTTCGTTTTTTATTTTTGGTTTCATTAAAAAATGTTCGATATTGATGAAAATTTAGGAGAAGGTAGCTTTGATAGTCACAAACCATGAAACAAAATTTCAAATTAAAATATTGGAAATTTTTCAAGCTATGACGTTTTTTCGGTAAAAAACACCTTTTTTGGGGGGGGGGGGGCTGGAAAAAGACATTATTGCGATTTCCGGCCAAAGTTGAGTTCCTAGAATAAAAAGTTGATTATAAAAGTGGTAGATCTTGTGAAAATCTACAACTTTTTCATTAGTGACTTTTTCAGATAACCTCAAAATTAGCTAGAAAAACGCAAAAAACTGCATTTTTCGTTTTTTATTTTTGGTTTCGTTAAAAATGTTCGATTTTGATGAAAATTTAGTAGAAGGTAGCTTTGATAGTCACAAACCATGAAAAAAAATTTCAAATTAAAATATTGGAAATTTTTCGAGCTATGACGTTTTTTCGGTAAAAAACACTTTTTTTTGAGGGGGTGGTAAAAGACATTATTGCGATTTCCGGCCCAAGTGGAGTTCCTAGAATAAAAAGTTGATTATAAAAGTTGTAGATCTTATGAAAATCTACAACTTTTTCATTAGTGACTTTTTCAGATAACCTCAAAATTAGCTTAAAAAACGCAAAAAACTGCATTTTTCGTTTTTTATTTTTGGTTTCGTAAAAAATGTTCGATTTTGATGAAAATTTAGTAGAAGGTAACTTTCATAGTCACAAACCATGAAAAAAAATTTCAAATTGAAATATTGGAAATTTTTCGAGTTATAACGTTTTTTCGGTAAAAAACACATTTTGGGGGGGTGGAAAAAGACATTATTGCGATTTCTGTCCAAAGTTGAATTCCTTGAATAAAAAGTTGTTCATAAAAGTTGTAGATCTTGGGAAAATCTACAACTTTTACATCAGTTACTTTTCCACATAACCTGAAAATTAGCTCGAAAAACGCAAAAAACTGCACATTTTTCACTTTTTATTTTTAGTTTCGTTAAAAAAAGCACATCATTTCACAACGTGATTAAAAAATCACGATATCGGTCATCACTATAGATAACGCCACTTGCCCCGCTGCCACTAAAAATCCCGTATCACAAGGTATCGATACACTACAAATTTATCGATACTTGGAATGCATCGAAAAGCTTAGTATCGATACAAAATATCGAGCATCAGAAGTAAAAGTATCGATACACTGGAATATCGGATAGTATCGCGCATCCCTAGGCCCAACTCAGTTGAAAATAGGCCCTGGAAGAAACTTATGCTGAGTCAAGATACTATATACTATTTTAAGTCAAGTTTAGGGTTAAGGGCCGCTTAAAGTTAATATTTTTGTTGCACCGTATGTCAAACTCAATCTAAACCTCCCTTAACTTAAGCCGGCGATTTCGGAGGCTTACAAGAAAACTTAAACTCTGTTGACATAAAAGTTGCTTACTACCTGGTGGTTTGTTATGTTTTAATAAAAAAATGGATATTTTCCACGATGATTTAGATGTGTTAGAAATAATAGAACATGGTTTACGAAACGGGTATATGTTCGGTCAAATTATTTTCACACAATGGACAATTTCATTTTTTTTAAGATTTCATTATTTTTTTTAGGATTGATAGAAGATTTTTATTTTCTATTATATCTTTATATTGAAATATATTTATAAGGAACTGTTTTTCTCTTTCGGTATTTAGGACCTCTAGGTCTTTCGAGAGACTTATTTTCCATTCTTTTTTGTCCTTCGGTATGCAATAATTCATCGAATAGATCCCAATTACAATCACACTCAAACCAAACAACAAACAAATGTCATAAACAAATAATAACAATAATGGCACATGATTAAACTAAAAATTTCCTAGAATGTCATTGATGCCAAACTGCATGGCTACTAAGCTGACCTATATACTTAGTTGACATGGTGCTAAAGGGTTAAATTTTTAAGGAAGCCTTACACTTTTAAGCTCCACTTAGTTAAGTACATTTAAAAAGTGAGTCGGTGCAAATGGCGCTTAATCCCTTAATTTCTACAGGTCCTAGTGCCTACATTTTTTTTCTACTGATAAAAGTAATTACTGTCGCGTTATTACAAAGTCTAGAGCACGTTGCATTGTATCTATGGAGTATTGTATTTTCCCTGTGCCAAGAGTTATCAGCATTATAATGTTAAAATACAAATGTGCTTGAACACGTTAATTGTTTTGAAAATTTTAAGAAGCGTTTTCAACCTTCAAATTAAACTTGAAATTACTGTAATTAAAATGAAAGTTAATTTTGTTCGACATCTGATACCACTTTGTGACGTCCAAAATGATAGAACATTAACACGACATAGTAATTTACCAATTTAATTGTAAAAGTAAAACATTGGATGTTCTTTAACAATTCGAAATAAAACATATAAATGTATGGCACAAGTTTGATAAAAATGAGAAGGCAACATGTGAGCTCGATATTAAAAGGAATAAGAGTAAAATTATGAAGAGTTTAAATGTCACAGGGCGTTTGCGCGAAAAAAGATAAATGAAGGACTTAACTACGAGCAGAAAAATGTCTAGTGTTTCATTCATAATCACCCCAAAGCTTTTTAAAAACTAGAGGTCCTAACAGACGTTGTCCTGTCCTTACCTTGTCTTGCCAACAACATTATCATCCAAATTTAAGCCATTTATGAGGAATTCTGTGTGATCCCGATTGCTGCGCCACGAAACTGCTGAAGAGATAACGAGCGACTGCGCAATAGAAATTAAAAACGGGAGATCATAGATCTAACAAAAAATGTGTGATTTAATTAAGAGATTTCGGAAACAAAAATTGACGAGGTTACTGATTATTCTTGATATCAAGAAAGGTTGGAAATCAGAAAAGGATCTCTATAGGTTTTGTATCAGGCTCAAAGGATGGGAGAGCCTATATCTAAAAAAAAATAACCCCGGGTATCGAACCCGCGACCCGTCTGAAAGAAAAACCTACGTTCCAACAAATATATACGTGTTTCGATTGCTTTTTTGCAATTAGACGCATGCAATTTATGTGTTCAATTAGTATTTAGATAACGAGAGCTTTGGAAGGTTAATTTAGCCGAACACGTGGCTTGCACTTGATTAATGACGAGCCTTGAATGTTTCTGGAAATTATGAAGGAACTAAAGGACTAAGGACGACTCTGAACTAAAAAGCAGGTGTTATGGCATTTCATTAAAATTTTTGTCGACAAAGGTAATTACCTCGAGATGGAACGTGAAAATGGAACAAATTCTCTCAGTATATTCACAATTATTGCTTTATAGGATACCTACAGTGTTGTAGGGTGGCTAATTCATGGTTTTAGTAGAATCATCCTATATATTAATTATTTTAATTGTTACTATTTTCAATTATATATAAAATATAATTGCAATAATGTTATTATGTAGCTTTTAAATATGAATTAACTAATTCATATATTTACCTTCAAGTGATAACAAAGTCCAAGAGCTGACTTTACCACACAAACAGAACAGTTCCTGGCAAAAATAATTGCAGGATTTATAAAGATTGAAGGTTTCGTTTTTTTGCAAAAACTATTTGAGATATTTGAAATTTGAAAAAATATCCTTAAATAGCAGGAAAAATCTTGAAAAACTTCTAACCTCCTGAAATTGTAACGACAAAATTAATAATTTTAATGTAGAAGTGAAAATTGATATGATTTATGCTAGCGCAACTGGAAAAAATTTCAAAATAACATCCAAATAGATAAAATTATACAAAACACTTAATTGAATCAAATAATGACTCCACATTGTATAATACCCTTGGACTTTTACATAGTTGTCAAAATGATCACATACTTAAATTCTCAGAATCATTAGAAATAAAATAAAAAATATAAAAAAGATGTTCATTTTACTTTTATAAATAAACAGATTATTCTCCATCATTGGGTGTTATATTTCTGTTATTAATTTGATAATTAATGTTTTTTGTTGTTGTATCGATCCGTTAAGTGTATTGTGGTAGGTATGGTACTACAGCTGTTATTTTTATAACTTTTGTTTGTCTGTTTGCATAGTTGTACAATGTACCGAGTGGACCAATAAGCCAGTCAGAAACGATCAATCTTATAATTTTAGGAATAAAAATTTCCAAGTAAAAGTGAACAGGAGGAATCGTTGTAATTTAAATACTTAGGTGTTTCCGTTTAAAAAATTCAAATTAGATAAATTTTAATTCTTTTAATTCGATAGTGCCCTCTCTGTGACAATTAAAACTGAATGCACCTAATTGTTACATCTAAGCTCTTTCGAATGAGACTAATTTTGTTTAAATCGGTTGATCCACACCAAAGTTATATATATATATATAGGTATTTATCTATAAAAACATCCCCACTCTCCCCCACTGTTTATTTAAAAAAATAAAAAAAAACGAACTTGATGGGCCTATTGAGTTTACTTATTCAACACTAGTACAGGGGTCACCAATTAGTTTCGCTAGGGGTCACCAATTAGTTTCGCTAGGGGTCCGTTTTAAGAAATGAAATGACCATCGCGCGGTCCGCACATTTTATAGAAAAAAATATTCATTAAGCAAATGTAATTATGGAAATAACAAAAGTATTTTTTTAAATATCAATGAGAAAAATGACATTTTTTGTTGCGGACTATCTGTCTGAAGTTTGGAGTAAAATTGGGGGACCCACGAAATAATTAAAATATTTGCCATTTTCCTAAAAAAAGGATTATGCGGGAAAATTAAACATATATTTTTGATTTGTATTTTTTTACTGGTTTATTAATTTATTATTTGGGGCCCATGGAACCCGGAGGCCCTGGGCTGGAGACCATTAAGCCCATACGTAGATCCGGCCCTGAGCAAGCTATTGACGTTAAATCCTGGAGATGTTAATCAGTAAATCGAGATTGAAATTTATTCTTAATTAAGTTCATCTTCGAAAATTCTGCTTCACAAATATATATGTTGACCCAAACAAAGTAAGAAGTTTCAAAGCTAATTTTTGTAGTTCTGGATAGTTATTACCACACACAAATTTTATCCAGAACTGGAACTGGAAACACTTCCGCGTGTTTCTGTTTTAAAACTGTGTTTTCTTGGAAATCGATTATTTCCATCAGTAGCTTTTATCACTCCCGAAGACAATTACAGCTTAGTTGTTCCATTCACCATCAGGATGTAGAGAGTAAATGCTGCTGAGGATTTCTACATCATTCTCAATTTTTTTAAAATCTGCGAACCTGTTTTTAAATCAGTTCATATTATTATGCAACAGTAGATCGTCATATTCCGCATCAACTTCTTCCAGAAATGATTTCAATTCACGATGTTGCAGAGATTTGGCCATTTGGCGACCCCTGGACCTATATAGTATAATTGTACATATTTTATAAAAAACTGGTTTTTAAATTTTTCTTCCTCTATCGGTAATGCTAGAAACTTGAAAATTATTTCCAGAGATTTCTCCTGCAATGGTCACATTTACTGAAACATTTTGTTCCCCAAAGTTATTACATGGATAGTTTCTAATATAGAATTTGGTCCACCCGGTACATTATTTTTCGATTCCAACAACAAAATTTTATTTTTCGGAAAGTATTTATCGGATAAAAATACGAATAAAGTAAATTAAAACAAAAATTGGAAAAATACTAATGATCATTCGATAATTATTTGATGTTTTAAGTATGGAACAAGACAATTTGTTACAAAAACAACTTTTTATGTAAATTGCCTAAGGTAAAATGTGCTGGTTATTTTTTTAAAAATAATTCAAGGTTAGAGCTATTGCCAAGAACAAAGGATAATTTATTTAAAATGGATAAACATTTTTGTTTATCGTTGTAAAATAATGAAAAGTGTTTTGGGGGTATCCAGTGCAGTGTAAAAATTTTTTCCATTCTCTAACGAAGTGCACTTATAAAGCACCACCTGATGTCACAACCATCAAATATTATCTAATCCAAACATACCGAGATATCCTTATAATATTTAGGTTTAACGTTAAAAACGTTTCTAAAGTTCATTTCAGGATTCTTGGTCTTGGTGTCTACTTGTGCTGAGTCCACTCGGCTAATCCATCTTTTCTAACTCGCACACATCCCAGTGGTGTATTAGAAAAGACAAGCACCTGTCAGTTTCAGAAAACGACAACCGTGTTAGCGTTGCTTAGGCACACGTCAATATCGGTGGACAGTACTATTCAAATTTCATTTAAGCTATGTCAAAACAATATCCCCACTTGGCAACAGCTCTAGTGGCAAACCTTCTGCGTTTCTATTGTTGTTTGGACCATTAATCTTTGCACACTATTTTTTACAGGATCGAACTTGGTTTTTGCCAGTCTTCGTATTTGAATGACAGTTTAATAATTGACATCTAGTTCAGCAAAATATGTTGGAGGTAAACATGTGCAGGGTGCGATTTCTGAGTCAGGATTTATCCCTTCACAAGTTGTTGTGATAAATATGAACTATTTGAACAAATCTTTTCCATTTTGGTACACCGGATCAATTTGAAAAGAAAACAAATTTGGATTTAAAATAAAAATTTTATTATTAAGGCACTATTTAACAAAAATTGGGACAAGGAGGATGATAAACATGCGTATATTTTTGTTGAACTCCTAAAACAATATAAAATTGTATCAGTTAATAAATTTCATTTAAAAATATATTAATAACGACTTACTATTGAAGTTATTTAAAATATCGACGTTTTTCCACTCATCGGATCCATCACAGCAATCACATATTCCATCATTTACCATTGAAGAATGTAGAGATTTTGGAATGCGTTTTTGGTTCTTACAGTAGAAGATACCATTGTGACAAGCATTTGTACCTGGTTCATCGGAGCCATCCAAACAATCACAATAATCATCATTTACTTGCTTAAAATCTATTGTTTCCAAACTTTGAATGCATAGAAATTTGTTCTCAGCATCTGGTTCATAAAACCTTCAAATTACCGACATTTCGAATTAAATTATAATAAGCCTTTAGTGAAGTACTAACCTGGCTTGTTGTTCATGGATACCTCTAATCAGTTTCAAATTTGAATTACTTTTAGTATGATATTCATTCGATAGCTGCGTAAATATTGAGATTTGATATAATATAAAAATAAGAGATACGACCACTAAAGGTATTACAAAAAATGAAACTTTTCTTCTTGTAAAAGAGACATATCTTTTATAAATCATCACAGACATTTAAACATATAAGTCCTAAAATTAATAATATTTAGTGCCTGTAATCATTTGAACACATTTATATTCTCACCAGCGATAGTGACTCATAATAAACTGATGAATTTATATCTTAATGAACATTTAAAACCAATTAACAATAATAACAAACTCTAACCTCTTTTAAACGTAAACATATGTTTCAAGCATGTCAGTTGTCATTGAATGTCAAATTCTAAACAGGAACAAGCTCCAGGATTTTGCATTTTAAAGTCACAGAAATATATTTTTGTACTTAAAGTTCTCAGTTCTATGATACTTACACCTTATTCTATGGTTCTTCTAGCTTTGAATCGGGAGTTCTATGCAGTGACATTTCTTTTTCTAGGTTATTTTGTGCTCTGTCTGTTGAGTTGTTTACGTTTTTAGATATTTAAAAATGGTTTAGGGTTTAGTGTTAAGAAAAAAAGCATACAATGTCTTTATTTCCTGCTTACACATCAGATATTCCACCAAATGATGTACCAATTACCACTGATAACGAACAATGGTTACAAAACTCGAGTTTTCAAATAAGTTTGCCAAACATTTCTGAAGTTAAAATAGCTGAAGAACCAGATTTACCATTAAAAACTAGTGAAAATAACGAGAAATCACCAAAGAAACGCAAGAAAAAACGCAAAAACATTAATCTGAAAAAGAACAAACCTATCTTAGTCCTCAATTCCAGCGATGAAGATTTATTTAGAATTGATCAGTGTGGTGCTAGAGAATTATTAACTGTAAAAACAATTTCTCGACCTTCGGCTCCTATTTATGAACTGAAATATTGGATAAATGATCCTAAATTAAAAAAAATGAAGTCAGTCAAAAATAAATTCAAACGTTATCACAAGTACACCAACAAAGAATCTAATTTGGATGTGGAAGTTACAATAACACCAAAAAACTTAAATACAGTTGAGTTTGCTCCTAGAGAAGACAACTTTATTGGTTTCAAACAAGAAGCAGAATTAACTAGTAAAACAGGGTTTTATAATAGTCACCTTGCAGATAATCCTAATGATGTAAATATGTGGTTAGAATATATAAATTTTCAAGATACTATCCACTTGTTTGAGAAGAGTTATAAAAAAGGTATTTATGTTCAGATATAATATGTATTTGATTTAATTGACTCATTTCTGCAGGTAGTGTAGCTAAAGGCCAAAGAGTATTGGCTGAAAGAAAATTGTCTATTCTAAATAAAGCTTTGATACTAAATCCTACTAGTGAAACACTACAAAGAGAGAGATTAAATATTGCCGTTTCAACATTTCCTGCTGATGAGCTTCAGGTAGATAGATTCAAGATTTTTATTTTGATTTTTATAAGAGCTGATCTTTTCAGATCTACTTTCGAGATGCAGTTGAAAAGGATAAAAGCAATATAATATTGTGGCAAGGTTATATTGAAGCTACCCAATGTTCAATGTCACATTGCAACGCTCCCGCGGTTTTAGAATTGTATACAAAATGTCTTTCGGTCTTACATCAGCTAAGACGTGCTACCTCAGTTGAAAGACATATTCTAGAAGAGTGTATATTAAAAATGTTATATCAATGTGGATTATTTTTAAAACAAGCAGGACTTTTTGAACAGCTTTGGACAGTCTTGAAGATGTATCTGCAATTAAATTTATCTCCAAATGATAATAGTAAATTTAATACATCTTCGGAATGTTCTGAAACGCAATTAATGGAATTAGAAGATGTTATTTTCACTTCGAATTTACCTTTACACGAACTTTGGTTACGAACTGAAAAATTAAGAGAAGCTTGTCATTGGTTGCCTTATTTAAATGATGATAAATGTGAAGATCCTCAAAGAATGGTGTTTGCCGAGGATGTTGCTTTATTAATTCATCCTATAACTATGCCGGAAAACGTATTTAAATTAGCAGCAACAGTATTTTCTTTACTTAAAATCCCGTTACTGCCTTGTAGACATACTACGATGAAGGAATTGGGTTTGGATTATGTTCCTTGGAATCTGGACTCAATTGAACCTCTTTTATCAACTTTTTTTCCACTTTATCATGTAGATACCCCTAAAAATTTGTGGAATAATATTAGATTAGCTGTAGGACCACAGTATCTTAACAAAATTCCCGGTCATGAAGAATATTTAAAATTTGTTATAAAACTCATGGAAAGCACTGTTAAATGTCTAACGGGTGAAGATAAAATAGCATGTACCGTTTGGTTGTTTAGATTCCAAAGATTGTTGGTGATTTTAGATAAATTCAAATTATTTACCATGACTGAGGCATTAAAGAAAAGTTTTAAAAAGAGTTTTAAGGACTTTTTGAAGCTCCATGAAAATAGACAAAACGAAATTTATTATCTGGAATATGCTTTGTTGGAGTTTGAGTTTGGTAACGATGATAGTTGCGTAAAAATAATAAACACTGCCTTGAGTTTTAATTTAAAAATAGAATTCTCAACAACAAATGTGAGTATGCAGCAAAAAAATGTGTGTGCTCTCTATAGACACCTTATAGAGATACGTATTAAAAGTACACATTGTCTAAATAAGAATCAAGAAGTTGTTAAGTTGCTGTGTAAAATGTGCTTACAGGGTGAGGAAACATTCAATGAGGATGCTTTAAAACGAACAAATTTACAATTCGAAACGGTGACACAAAAATTAATGGAAAGTGCTCAAATGAAATTGAAATGTAGAGATCACTTTTTACCGGATTTTTTCACGGATTGGTTAATGTGTCATGGTTGGTTTATTTATTTTAATGAAAACCCAAAAAAAAGTTTTGCATTTCTAACAGAAATTTTACAAAGACTCGAAGATTTGAATGAAGGAGTTTTGTGGCAAAAAGAAGTTCTGTACGAGTTTTACGTTGCTTTATTATATAAGAACGTGTCGATAAATATTACCGCTGATATTTTAAACCAGTTAGATGATGTTCTTTATAAAGCGATCGAAATATATCCAAATAATTTGTTTTTGTTATCTATTTTGGACAAACGGCAAACGATGCAGAATACTTTAGGATTGAGGTGGTGGAAAGTGAAAAAAATGCTTCTAAAATCTGATAGAGCTATATCTTCATTATTTAGCATTATTATTATAAATCGACAGATCGAGAGGATACAAGAAATGATAAACGATACCGCGACTGGTGAGTAATCAAATTTAGATCATTTTCTACATGTTTTTCTTTTCGAATAATTTTTAGGACACAAGTACGAAGAAATATATACCGGCTTAAAAAATCGCATGTTATCCTTATTTAAGAAAATTACAAAAAATACCAATTCTAGAAAATGCGGATTAATTTGGAGGTTATACTTACAATTTGTTTATACGAATTTTGCCCCGGAAATATGCAGGAATGTGTATTATTCAGCGGTGGAGGAGTGTCCTTGGTTAAAGGTAAATTATATTATTTTTTTAGGGGTATTTTTTTATATTTAATTATTTCAAGGCTTTATATATGGATGCAGCAATTTACATTCCTGCAGAGTTGACACAAATTCAAGACCTCATCATTGAGAAGCAACTTCGATTGCATGTCACTCCTGAAGAATTAGATGTTTTAAGAAGTTAATATTTTGTGATGTTTATTATATATTGTTGGAATATTTTTGTGTTATAAATTTTTTCCCCAAAATAGTGAAAAAAAAACAATGTGGCAACTGTGTCTTCAAAGTTTAAATATTCGTCATTTGCACAAAATGAAATGAGTGGTTCAAGAGACGACCACATTTGAAAAAGTTTTTTGACGGTAAATGTATATAGGGTGTTCCATTTAAAAAACCATAACTTTGATATGATGTATCCCTGTATCTTTATACGTAGTGAAATTTCCTGATTAAATGGAATTGAAACACAAAATTATAACATAAAAATATATTATTTATTAAATAAACTGTATAAGTATAAAAGAAGCAAGAATAAAAATAATTTGAAAGTTGTAGCCCGTTTTCCGAGCAATTTTTCGTCTAAAAATGAAAAAAAACCGAACATATTATTCCTTTGACTCATTTCTAACGAATAACGAATCTGACAGTGAATGTAACAAACATGTTTCAGTTTCAATTCAAAATTTTTATAAAAAAGCACTATTCTTAATATGTATGTATAAAAATATATAAAATTGGAAATTGAAACATTTCCTTGGAATGTTCCAGAGCACAATTTTCTAATAGAACGTTCTACAATTAATTTCGCTTGCGTTGTAGAATTCTCTGAATCGTTCAACACGAAAATTTCTACAATGGTATCAAATATAGATCTATAGATAAGTATAATGTTCCGGAATATATTATAACCTACCCACAAGACTAAGTACTTTTTAGAACGCATCAGAAATGTACAAACAAACATTTTACATTGTTCTGGAACCGTTTTTTGAAAAATTGAGCAAAACTAAGAAACTTCAGACTTTTGATCACTTTGGTATGTTCTGTAGTCAATTTTCCCAAATTTTCCAGAACACATTGAAGAAAAAATGAAAAATTTAGGGCATTTTGGAACATTTTTGCCAAATAGGTTGCATTTTTCCAAACTTCCTATATAAAATTTTCAAAATTATTTAAAAGTATCACAGTTTTACCAAATTATGGAATGTTCTAGAACAAACGTTCAGGGAACTCTTTTTGAAAATTTTTATTGAAATAGTTCTTGTTAATTGTTATCAATAATTTAAAACGAAATAAGGCGACTATAAACTTTGATTTATCACTTTGAGTACAAAATTTTCCTTATTTTTATAGGCAACTCTACATTTATCGGTTTGCGTCATTTTAGATGCAGTTGTATTAAGACGATCCTTATTTTTTTCTACAGATTCTTTTTCAGTGCTCGTTAAGCTCAAATTTGCATTTTGCGGTTCGACGACTGCTCCCTTTTCTTTATCAGGTTCCGTTCTAACTGCTGTTTTTGATTTTTTGTAAGTATCTTCCACAGATTTTTGTGTCACCAACTTTCTCTTGTTCGGCGAGGAAGTCAAAGATTTAGATAAACGAGAAGAACGTTTTTTTACAGGAGTCGAAGAAATCAATGATTTGCCTTTCTTTATATTTGAACTTGCTTTTTTTAGTATTGGGGATGTGGGAGGAGTTTCAAAATCTGAAGAAATGTCGCTATCCCTACCATTGTTCGCATTGTGCAATTTTGATGTTCCAGCCATACTAGTAGTTGATGTCGTTTTTGGTTGTGCCAGTTTCGGCGCCAATTTCTTCTTTGATCCGATTGCTAGAAAATAATCATAAATCATTAAGAAAGAAGCAAACAATCAGGTGAAAACAAATGAATGACTAAGCCAGAGGTTTGACAGTTGTCTGCATGGTCACCTCTCAAAGCTCAGACTAGTCTCTGATACTTTCCTCAGGAACTAAGTAGATGAAAAGGGACACAATAGATATTTTATGTTTCAATATACATACAAAACAAGGAGCCAAAATTGGGGAAATAAAAAATACTTACAGTGAACGTGACAAACTTCAATATTTGCATCAATCGACTTCAAATAGTTCAACCACAACTTTTGTTTCACAGATAATTTATCATTTTCTCCTTTGACTTCCACGAATTTAGCCTATAAATAAATAATCATTATTTAGATCCTTTCCCTCTTATACATTTTGGTTTTTGATTCATATTTTTAATGACAGTAGTTCATTTGTAACATCGAAATGAATTCATTACCAACGGTGAACTACTGCACCCTAAGGGATAAATAAAAAAACCAAAATATAGAAAAGGATAAAGGTTTTAAAGAAAAATTATTATTCGCTAACGAAATTATGCTACGGTGCGATTTAAAATGAAACATACCTTTTTCTCCTGTTCATTCCACACGAGTAAATCCGGCATTCCACTTCTATACTGTTTCAAATCTTTCACTAATCTTCCGTAAATGCCTGATAATATTTTTCTACCTATACAGCTTACAAGGATCTTCAAAATTTTTTTATCAGGTATGATACTATCTACATTACATAGTCCCGCAATGTGCGAGTAATTCGTCCAATTGGTTGTAACGAAATTGATTGTTTCATCATCCGACCAATTTTCAGCCAAATCGCTCAACCTTTTATCGATAAGTTTTTTTCTGTTTGTATAAAAGTATGTAGTGTACATGTCAAGAGGATATTGTTGAATTGTTGATAGAAAAGTACCGGGAACCCCTATACTCGGATTGTAGATGATGTCCCAGAAGAAGAGAGTAAACGTGGCCATGATAAGTGAACCTTCGCAGTGTTCACCTTCGGGATAGCCGCAGCGTTCGTAATAATCCAACGCTATTTGTTCTACTTGCTTGTAAGTTTTGTTTCCATCGGCATCTTGTACTATATAGATTCTTTTTTTGCCAGAAGTATTGCTAAAAATTTATTTATATTACTAAAAATTCATACAGAGTCTAAAGAAACTCCGATACTTTCCTCAGGAACTAAGTAGAGGAAAGCAATCTAGGATTTTACCATGAAAAAAATATAATTGTAACACATGTACCTACATAAATATATTTTAACTTACCCTCGTATAGTTTGTGCATCGACTGTAGTTTGAGGAAAATCATCCAAGTTAACTAGATCGGATAAAATCTCTACAAGAGAATCGTGGTAGTGTTGATTTTTATTCTTTATCATGTTCTTTAATTGCTTCCCCTTTTCGCTTAAATTTTGAATTTGCACTTCAGTCAAACATTTTTTTTTCTCTGTAAGTGCGTGGATGATAAACTTAGTTGCAGTTTCTGGATTTTTTTGTTGTGATAAAGTAAGTCCGGATAAATCGTAAAACCAATCGCCCAAATTGTGTGATTTCGGAAAGCTGTTAATTAGATACTTTAACCAATTTTCAACATCATTGCTGTACTTTATTTTTAAAGTGTTGGATATTTTGGTTAGTAATCTAGTATATACTGCTAAGGCTGTGTAACGTTTCAGATGAGGCGCCATTTGAAATCTATCATCTTCTTGAAGCCTTTTTAAAATGTTAATAATTTCATTACCCATCTGAAATATCCTATGATGATCTTTAGAGGATGAGAACTTTTCGAAATCTTCTTGAAATCGACAGGCATTAGCATAGCTTAAAAAATTATAAAGAAAACTAAATAATATTACTAGGAATGGAAGGAAAGTTTCTAGTTTTTCTCTAACTTTGTTAGTTTGTGAGATACAGGCAGATAAAGGGGGACATCGATAGTTGTACAATATGTAAATTTAAATAAAAACCACTATTGTAATATTAAAATAACAAAACTTACTCAACAAAATCCTTTCTTGTGTAAAACACTACGTGATCTTGAACTGTATATTCGGGAAAATCTGAATCCTCCATAATCCTAAAATATTGTGTTTTATCCTGTAGCTTCGAATTGGTAAAAGTACTTAATAAGTATGCATGATAAAAGGCACTTTGATAAGTATCTTTAATTTTTACAACGTATTTACCCAATTTTTTCATAATCTTCTCTAATACAATTTCTTTCGAAGATTTGCAAAAAGTTAATGTACTTTGTTGGTTGCAATAGTTGATTATCGATACTATCATATCTTTTTTAGGTTTCTTATTAGGTAAACGTAGATTCGTACAGATATCTTGAACTTGTTGATGGGATAGAATGTTTAAGAGAACAATTAATTCTTCCCTTTTCCAATCTAGAAATAGATCTGATTTTCAAGGGATCCAAAATAAGTTTAAACAAATATGGAGTGTACTAAATAAATACAATGTTTACTGACCTGTTTCGATTATATTATTTTGTTTCATCATCTTGAACAAATCAATAACTTCCATGTCAATTAAATTACAATTAATTTTTTCACAAAAATTGAATAGATTGTACCAATTCGGCAACCACATTAAAAGTTTAAAACAAACATATTGATATTCTTTACGACTTGTTGTAACTGCTTTTAAAATGTTTGTTTCTTCTTCATTCAATATACTCGACAAATATAGTGATTCAGTGATTCTAGAAATCAATTTGTTCATTACCTTCAAAAAATTGGTATTTATTTGTTTTTTTTCTGGTTTTGCAATTATTTTAGGAGATTTGGGTGATGTGCTGGTACCTGTAATAATAATTATAATCATTTCATTCCTTTAGTATATTTTAAATAAATACAAAAGTTTTACCTGATGATGTTGGATCTTTGTTACTTGAAGTATTACTTTCAAAGGTTGTGTTTCCTTCATTTTTTGAATTCATTTGTGTTACTTTACTGAAAGATGATGTATTTTCAGAATTAGCTTTTGTTTCATTGCCTGAACAAATAACTTTATTCTGGAGTACTTTAATACTTGATGATTTACACAAATCAGGCGTTTTAGATGTAGATGAATGATTACCATTTGGATGTGGATTTAAAACTTCTTTAGACTTCTCTGCCACAGCTATATTTCTATCATCTGAAAAAATGATAACAATCATTGACTTATAAACCCATCAAAATCTCCACCTGGATTCTAATTAAAGTCTTATTAGATAAAATAGTTTACCTTCATCATCCGATAATGAGAAATGAACTTTTCGATGTACGGGCTTTCTGGCGGGAATATTATCCTCTTCATCACTTGAAATTGTTATAAACATTGGTGGTTTTCTATTATTACTGATCAACTTTTTCTCCTTTAATTCTTCGCTTCTCAGTTTCCAATTTTTAAAGCAAGATAATATATCCAGTTGAATAAAACCATCATCTCTAGAAGAAGGTTTAAATCTACTTCTATCTTTAGATTTGGACATTAAAACTTATTTTTTATAATTGATTATTCTTCTTATACTACGCAATAAAACTTTAAGCTTATCACAGATGTAACTAAAATTAGATCATTAGCATTTTTTTTCTGGGAATTACAATAACTAAAATGGCACTTGAAACTGATAAGAGTGGTAAGTGATTGATAAAATATAATGAAAACTTGTTTATTTATTATTGTATTGCTAGTTGTCTGTTGGTAGTACCTATAATGTGGTGATGGGAAATAATATTAGTAACGTTCCTGAATGTGAATACCGCTCCACAAATTTAAATATTTTTGTTCAAAACTATTAACTAGATTATGAATTACCCTTTTGATATAATATTGATTTTAGTTATTTGACCAATCCTTTGTTTATCATCCTCGATTACCGAATTAAAAAAATTAGACTTTATTTGAGAAAATACTAACTCTAACCTTCATATATTTGCAATGATAAGTATGACAGTTTAAAATAGGGATGGCGATCTGAAATCGATTAATCGAAGAATCGGTTCCTCGGACCATATAAATCGATATATTGTAATGAATCGATTCAGTAAATCGATTTTTCACCCTTGAAAATCGACATTCGATTTTTTTTGGTTTGGTTTTGGGAACTATAAGCTATATTATCTATTTAACAAATACATTTCGAAAATAAATGTCTTCTTTTATATCTGATCTGATACTTTGATATGGTAATAAAAATAATTGTTATTATCGAATTCCCTGAACTAAAAAATCCCTGATTTTACTGATAAGAGATCCCAGAGATTATTAATTATGGTATCTTTCTTGTTTTTCATAAAATGGATTTATATTTACATAGTAAATACAAACTTGAAAAAAATCGATTTTTTAGAAATCGATCTTTTAGACCTCGATTTTGTTATGAATCGATTCATCAGGTTACGATTCGAATCCATTTAAAAATCGATCTTTTTTGGAAAGAATCGCCATCTCTAGTTTAAAAAGCTACACAGTTTTACCAACTAAAAGATGATGTAACTTAAGGTTAGTCCCCATGCATCCGGAATTGCGAAATTCCGAAATGCGGAAACTTTCGTATTGGCTGTGGTGTTTGAATTTTAATGGCGGGAAATATTCGTACGAAATGAAGAAAATTGCTGCACCGCAAAATGTTGAAATAATTTTAAGATTTTGCGAATTTCGTGATGTCAAATGTCATATGTGATCGACGTTATTTTATAAACATCACCAACGTGAATTTGGACAATGGCTTCTCGATATTGCCAAAAAAATTCATACCTCCATATTCTTTACAATGCCAACATTAATAGGTACTATTTTTTGTCAAATTTCATACAACGGGCATTAGAAGTTTACTTAGAAATTCAAATGTCTCGCAATTTTCTTGCGATGTTGTCAGATTGTCAGGATTATCTTATTTCTAATACTTTTCTCTTTTCGTATTTTGAGGTTACGCTACTAAGTTTTTAATTTTTTATTGAAAAATATTATAATTTAATACCAAATAACAAATTGAGTTTCTGTGCATTTTTTTACCCCACCCAACATCTCTATATTCACTCCCTATCCCTTAAAATATGCCTTTCCGACAAATTTAACTTTATACACATTAATTATAAAAGCAATTTCTATGGATTGTCACAACATTTTTTGTCAAAATCGAGAAGCCGGTGTTCTGCACAATTACCTAAAAATTCTTGTTAATTTAAAATTAAATTGAAAATTCGACAATTATTTCAAGTTGTTTTTTAATAGTTTTTATAACATCTTTAAATTAATCTTACATTACAGTTCTTTGTTGAATAATAATTGCACATGCGTTTCGGCCCATTTTCAGGCTTGAAAATTGCATAGAAATGCTTCTAATTTTCAAGGTTATTCAAGCGCAACTTTACATATTTTTAGTGATTTTAGATTTTGACAACATAATTATTGTGTTGGTCGTTCTGTATAATGACCGACTATAAAAAAGAGAAGAAGAATCATAACCATACTTTATATTATATTTTATTTCGGTTGTAAATTCCCCAACCACGCATTACACAGCCTGTTCAAAAACCAAAGAAGGTTCAGGATGTGGAGTCTACTCCAGATCACTAAGCCTAAGAATTAAGTGGGGAATGGGAACAAATACCAGCGTGGTTCGAACAGAACTGGCTGGTATCTCAATAAAGGAGTTCAGTCTGGTCAGTGTGACCAACAAAATGTGGTTTTTATGACAAGAATGACAGTTAATGTCTACCATTCAAAACATAAGATTTTTGCAGGTTTTCTATCATTACGAACATCTAAATTGGTTTATTAAAAGAACGAATAAACCCCCGAAGCGTAAATCTTAAAATTTAAAATGACGTTTTAGCTGAATTCTCAATGCATCGGTGGCCAGTAATTCTAGGAACTTTCGGCAAATCACCAATTCTCATCTGTCATTATGTCACTAGTTATGTCAGATGTCAGTGTTATTTGATTTTGTTGATATTCGTTTAATCGTTTATGTTTATTTTCCATACTTTTGTAGTAGTTCTAGTTAGTTGTATCACTTTATTCTTCTGATTGCTTTTTCCACTGATAATAATTCCAACAAATAACTTTGTTGTGAAATGACCTTTTTATCATTAGCTGTTGATACGTTGTATTGTAGATTAAAAACAGCTCAGATATACAAAAGCCAATGATGAGTAACTTTGACAACACTGCACTAAGGTGTCATGAGTATATTAATAGAAGCAGACAGAGACAGATAATGTTAGGGGTTAGTACGTCATAGCACCGCCCACTTGTTTCGGTCATTTTTCAGTTTTCAATTAATATGTTGATTTCAAAACGCCAGGAAATCTATTAAATTCGATTATCACACATGATATTGTCTGCACACTATAATCATTGATTGAAATATATTTGAATGGGTTTAATCTCTTAGTGGTCTTGTGAGCAATCTGTAAAATAAAGACACATCCTTTTGGGTACCGCTGGTAGCTAAACTGACTGTTCAAGCCGTTATGAATTGCATGTGTGGTATTCAGTCTACCAATAAGATGCATACCATACAAAGTGATTATTGTGATTAGTAACGGACAAGGGAAAGGTACCGCCAGCGTTGCCAATTGTATGCATATTTAAGACCACCTTGAGAACTAGTCGTTGAAAAAAAATTAAATACTAAAAATATTTGCGTTGTGTCAGCGACCGTCAAAATTAGTACCGATTGTTTTTGAAATGACTGACAGAGTTATTTGAAGACCATGGAATTGATAATTTCAGACGATGATTTCTAATTATTGTATACTTTGTTCTTTTTTGCATCTTTATTATGTATAATTCATTAATTTAATAGTGCTGTAGTAGGAGAAATAACCCAAGTCTAAAAGGTAAATATCCTGAACATTGAAAAAGTGAAACCATCGGGACTAGAGCCTGGAATCCCTCGGCTAGAAAGCCATATCAAAGATTACAAAATATGTATAAGATAGTTCACTTGAAGGCGGTTTGATTCTTCTTAGTGTTTTAAACGATCGCCGCACTCATAAATCATATTTACGACTCCCTTTTGTTGTAAATAACGACACCGCTACGTACCAGGGAATTAGAAGAGTATATTTTATTCCAAGCTATACAGGGATAACTTGAGAAATATATATTCAAAGTAATAGGATGATTTATTAGAGGTTTTTTTTTATATAATGTTTTTAAATGTTAATTATTTCGAAAAAAGTTCAGGATATGAATTTGAAAAGGAAAGTTTAGGTATAAGTAAAAAAATATATTAAAATTTTTAAAATGAATCAATTGACAGATTTTATTCAACATTTTAGTAATTTTGTGATGCTTATTGAAGATCTAGCGGTTATTTATACAGAATATCACAAATTAAATTATACACACTTATTGGCCACCAGAATAATAGGACCACTAAAACAATTTTGATCTTTAAATTAGACACTCCGTATTTTTTAGATTCACAAGGTTAAAACAGTAAAAACATATTATGCAGCTGCAGGATATATTTATTAATAAATTAGATATGTGAATTTTCAAATTTCTATGAATACCCAGTATCTATAAGTACTAAATAACTAACTAATTTATTATTATCAAATATCTTTGTTACAATAGTTTAAAAAAGTTGAATTCCGTATTTGATAATAACTAATTTAATACCCACCTCTCAACGTCTTTGGGACAACGATAAAAGGATATTTCTGGTTTTCCCACCTTGCTGGAACAACCGATCACAGCACAACACACAGGCATTTTAAAACAACAATTATAATATTATTAATGTTACTTTTGGAAGACAGGAGTTAAAATAATGCGAAAAAGAAATTTTACTTCCGGAACGTTTCCCGAAAAACTAAATGAAATACTTCTACAAAGTTTCTAGAGATTGTAGGCACATTTCTGGCCCTTAATTGCTTCTCTATATTTTTATCATTGTTTACATTATAAGTACTTAAAATCAAGACTGCATTCAGAATTCGTGGGAAAGTGATAAACTACCATTTATTATGTATACAACTAAGACTATTAACAAATATCACAAAATATTTATTTTATAAGTTTTGCCATTGAAGAGGAAAATATGAATATTATTTTTTCCTTATTGCAATAATTAATTAATAAATTTAATTATCTATAAAACATAAACACGAACAACGAATTCTAAAATACCAGCGCTCGATAGGCGACAACCCGTATAATATGCAAAATTAAATGCAAGTAAGGATTTAGCGACATACTGTAGCATGGCGCCAACCGATAAGTCACCAGACAGTAACCAGCGGTATGAATCCTTTGATCGATAGAATTCGTACGAGTGAACAATCTTATATATATTTTGTAATCTTTGGCCATATTACGTAAAGGTTCGCGCGCACTAGTCCTGCCCGGCCGGCAACGGACCACGGATTTATTTTTATTTTACCTGGTACGTAAATGAAACCACGCGTACGTATCGGCAACGCCCCAGTCAGCCGTCGGCGGAACTATCGGGCGAGAATACTTTTCCCGTTAGTTCGATGCGTTTCGTCGTGGAGTGGAGTAGGGGTGGTTAGTGGTCGACGAAACGGACGTCATTTATCTCAAAAAGGGATGAAGAAAAGTTCATTTTGCTTGTCAGCGAGTATAGATTTGAGTCATAAAAATTACTCAAATCAAGAAGTCAAAAGTAATTGCTGGAAGGATATTGGGGAAGTGATTTCATATGTCATTCTAAAATATTGAAAAAATTTCTCCTGATGCGTTATTAAATCCGGAAATAATATTGCGTATTCACTTTCTCTCTTCCTTTTCCTGAAAATTTCGTGAACCCATTTTCGCTTTTTCTTAGCATTTTCTTGATTACGTTTCTCTTCTTCGCTGAACAAACTAACAACTATTACGTTTATATCCATCATCTTCAACAAAATTTTTGTTGCGACTGGCTGGGGAGATTTACCGACTAGTAGGCGTAGGAACTAAAATTCGCGTTCCGTTGCGGCGCGGTCCGTTGCCGGCTGGGCCGGTCTAGTGCGCGCCTACCTTAACCATCTTCGCTACGGACGGTTTCTACCTATCAATCTTCTGTTCGGTATTATAAGCTACCATTAACTGCGACTGCGTCTTATAAGTCCTTCTTTATTTCTGTATTAATTATATATAAAATATCACCAAAAATTGCAAGGAAAACAAACTTTTAATGTCGAATTCAAAAGAACTCTCTCTAAGAAAGTTACTGAAATAAAAATTAGATGTACTCCTCTTATTCCAAGTAGTTTACGACAAATGGTGCATGAAATGTACGACGAAAGAAAGCATGTATCGGAAAACCCCAATATGTATTAAATTGGTAAAGTATGATTGATTAGAAAGTGCCCTAAAAAAATTATTGTTCAAGTTTAGTCTAAATAGAAACTGGAGAAGTAAAAAAGGAATTTTCCACATTGTACATAAATATTGGTACCTTCCTCGTATATAGTGAGCTTTATTGCCATTTATGTTTATTTTTTATCCAACGCGACTGATTTCGCGACATACGTGTGAGTCATGCGCAAACTTTTGGCTTGCCACCAAAACTGTAGTGGAGGCTTTCGAGGGTAGCTGCAGTACAAGGGGAGCGCTCGGGGGCTGCAGACTTCTCCGCAACCCTTGCGATTCTTCGATCAATGTGCCTCTCCTCATTTATTTCACATTTCACAACTACAATCAGAAATTTAGTTACTGTCCATACAGACTCAATAATCAGTTAAAATTTAAAAAAACCGTTTTGGAAATAATTTGCTCGTTTTAACGAGGTAAGTTAATTTTTATATATATATATATATTTTTTTTTTAATAATTTTTATTGTCTATAATAATCGGGTTTGAATAGTTTTCGAAGAAAATTTTTTTATAAAAATTAAAAATATCATTTTTAATAATATTAATAAAGCCATTTTCTTTTTATAAAAATAAATAAATATTGGCACCTATTGTCAATTTAAAATTAATTTTTACATATTTTTCTACTAAATATACTTTTTATTTAAGCCATTCGAAACGCTAAATATTTTTCTGTTTATTTCACACTACAATAACAATTTTTTGAAACTTTTACAAAATTATAACGTACTTTCTAGACAATTTTTTTTATTTTCAAACGCATTAAATAATGTGCAGTAAAATCTGAACGTCATCTGTCAAATAAATTCAATATGTACCTACTCTTAATATAATTTTTGTAAAATATTCAGTTACAAAAAAACTATTCAATTTTAGTATAAGCTAGGTAGGTATATTAATAATAATAGAAATGGAATTCGATCCGAGTGTTTTTAAGCGGTCTATATTATGGTGTTGTTGAAAAGGGATTTTATATTGTAACTAAAATGAAAAGAAATATCCCTTGCAAATTTTTACGTTGATTGTTACACACACACTCATGAAATTTTACCTGATGAGGATCCATTGCATAAAACCGTTTCGCCAGGTCTCGCATTGTTGCCGTATCTTAATAACACCACCTTTATACAGATGAATTAAAGGATTTTTTTCAACTACGAACCTGATCTGGTCAGCCGTAGAAAAACATAAAACAAAAATAAAAAAATACAATGGAAACGTTATAAAAGCTTATAATTTACAACTAAACAGTGAAGAAACTGCACAATCCCGATGTGTGGTAATTTCATTGCAGTGGCGTACGAAGGAATTTTAGGCATCTAGTCAGGGATATTTAAAAATGTTGAGCGAAAATTTCTAATGATACTCTCTTAATCGGACAGTTTTACAGTTTTTTGCAGCACAAATTCGACCTGCTTTTAGTTTATTTTTTCTTGCTACATTAAAGTAAAATTACCACATTTTTGACAAATTCTATCGCGACGCACGTAAATCTGCGCGAAACGTCCCACACCACGAAAGTTAATGGCTGATTCATTCATTCATTGGTTTGGGTTGTTCTCAAGAGCCCGCAGATACTTGAACTAATTCTTTGTACCATTTCCCATATTATCTACTTCCATTCCACTACTTCGCCTTTATAAAAAGTTCCAAAGGAGAAAGGACAATAAAGGTTTCCACAGTAGAGATGGGCCTGTCAGTGAAGGTGAAATAAGTTATCACATAACCAAATAAAAAATTGAGCTTTCGTATGGCTTAAACTGACTATATAAATGTAAAACATTTAGATTAAACTATAAAGATAATTATATTTAAAATGAACCATAATTTCTCCACTTAATTTCTGCGGTTTTTACCATTTTCATTTAAAATTCCATTTCACAGATATTTGTATCTTTGTGTGTTTTTTGTTTTAGAGTGTTTGTTTGAGCGTGTTTTTATGTATTTGTTTGAGTTTTTGAGTGTTTGTTTGCTTGTGGTTACTTGTTTATGTGTGATGATTGTCTATGAGTGTGTTTGCTTGATTTGAAGCGTTCGTTTGTGTGTTTTTTGTGTAATTTTTATTTTTGACTGTTTGTGTGTATATGCTTGTGTTTGTTTGGTTTTGTATTGTGTGTTTGAGAATTTGTTTGTGTTTGCTTGTTTATGTGTTTTTTGAGTGTTTGTATGCTTGTGTTTACTTGTTTATGTGTGTGTTTGATTGATTTGAAGTGTTGTTTGTGTGTGTTATTTTTTGTGTAATTTTTGTTTCTTAGTGTTTGTTTGTGTATATATGCTTGTGTTGATTTGTTTTTGTGATTGTTTGATTGTGTGTTTGCTTGTTTATGTGTTCTTTTGAGAGTTTGTTTGCTTGTGTTCACTTGTTTATGTGTGATAATTGTCTATGTGTGTGTTTGCTTGATTTGAACCGTTCGTTTGTGTGGGTTTTGTTTTTGAGTGTTTGTTTGTGTGTATATGCTTGTGTTTGTTTGAGTGAGTGTTTGTATGATTCTGAGTATTTTGAAAAAATGGTCAAAATTTTTGAAAAAATTGCCAAAACTTTCAAAAATGGACAATTATTGTCAAAATTCTGAAAAATAGTTGATAATTGTCAAAAATTGTTAAGTTTATTGAAAAATTGTCAAAAATTTTGAAAAATTGGTCAAAAATAGTTGAAAATTTAGAAAAATTGTCTATAATTGTCAACAATTGTCAATAATTGTCAAAATTTTTGAAAAAATGGTCATGAATTATGATAAATTGTCAGAAATTGTCAATTGTTGTTAAAAACTGTCAAAAATAGACATTTATTGTCAAAAACTGTCCAAAAAGGGTTAAAAATTGTCACTAATTGTTGTGTTTGAGTATTTGTTTGTGTTTGCTTGTTTATATGTTTTTTGAGTGTTTGTATGCTTGTGTTTACTTGTTTATGTGTGTGTTTGATTGATTTGAAGTGTTGTTTGTGTGTGTTATTTTTTGTGTAATTTTTGTTTCTTAGTGTTTGTTTGTGTATATATGCTTGTGTTGATTTGTTTTTGTGATTGTTTGATTGTGTGTTTGCTTGTTTATGTGTTCTTTTGAGAGTTTGTTTGCTTGTGTTCACTTGTTTATGTGTGATAATTGTCTATGCGTGTGTTTGCTTGATTTGAACCGTTCGTTTGTGTGGGTTTTGTTTTTGAGTGTTTGTTTGTGTGTATATGCTTGTGTTTGTTTGAGTGAGTGTTTGTATGATTCTGAGTAATTTGAAAAAATGGTCAAAAATAGTTGAAAATTTGGAAAAATTGTCTATAATTGTCAACAATTGTCAATAATTGTCAAAAATTTTGAAAAAATGGTCATAAATTATGATAAATTGTCAGAAATTGTCAATTGTTGTTAAAAACTGTCAAAAATAGACATTTATTGTCAAAAACTGTCCAAAAAGGGTTAAAAATTGTCACTAATTGTTGTGTTTGAGTATTTGTTTGTGTTTTCTTGTTTATATGTTATTTGAGTGTTTGTATGCTTGTGTTTACTTGTTTATGTGTGTGTTTGATTGATTTGAAGTGTTGTTTGTGTGTGTTTTTTGTATAATTTTTGTTTCTTAGTGTTTGTTTGTGTATATATGCTTGTGTTAATTTGTTTTTGTGATTGTTTGATTGTGCGTTTGCTTGTTTATGTGTTTTTTGAGAGTTTGTTTGCTTGTGTTTATGTGTGATAATTCTCTATGTGTGTGTTTGCTTGATTTGAACCGTTCGTTTGTGTGGGTTTTGTTTTTGAGTGTTTGTTTGTGTGTATATGATCGTGTTTGTTTGATTGTGTGTTTGTTTGATTCTGAGTATTTGTTTGTGTGTGTTTTTCTCGAGTGTTTGCGTGTACTTGTTTGTTTGCTTATTCGCATATGTGTGATTATGTGGCACTATTTTAAATTGAAACTAACTTGATCTCGCGTTAATACTCATATACAACAAAATTTCCTACGTAACTTCGACAATAATAAAGCAAACAATTTCCAAGACTCAAAACGATCAAAAAGCAAAAGTAGCTTAGAAATTTGAAACGACACGGAATATTTTAATTCAAACCATCAATTTCCACTATACATACCTCCGTTTTTTGAACAGGTCGTATAAAAGGCCAAGCATCGTTGTGCCTCATAATTTAACCTCCCCCAGCAATTCTTGGAGCGCTACGTTATGTAAAGGAAGATCTTCCCTGTAATCGTTCCTTCGATTAGTTCTTCTATTTGTAAGACTAACTTCATCCCTCGATTCTAAAACGCAACAAGAAATACACTTTTTATGTAATTTAATTTACCTGAATCCCTTCGATCTTTATGTTTTGGCCCTTTGCACAGATGACAAGTCCACGTACCTCTCGAAGCTCTTCTTAACGGCGGTTCACAGCATTCGATATGGAAACACGTAGAGCACTTTTCGCAAGAGATTGCGAGATTGAGTACACTTTACTTTTTACTGAAATCTCAGAAATCCAACATGAACAGAAACTACTCCTTTCAGGCTCTATCCCTGTTCTTCCAAACCATGTATAACCTGGAATTTTTATTTTATACGAGCAAAACTTACCCATTTATAGTGTCGTCTTCAATTTCGCTTTCTTCATCAGAACTTTGTTCCTCCTCATCTTCGTTCTCGTTTAATTCATCATCCAATAATCGGTCGCTACCGTTACCAGATGCTACTTCTTCTTCGTCTTCTAAATCTTCATCTCTAAATATTCTTCGTTTTTTCGTTGGTGACGGTTGGGGACTCAATAATGTTTCTTGTTTTTCTTTATCCTTTTTACATTTATTACAAAACCAGTCGCCCTTTGGAATGCTCTGTTGAAAAAAAAATTGAATAGCAACCGATTGGTTTTGGAATTGAAATTTACAGAACAGAAACTATCGATGTGATGAAGGAACTGATACAATAATTAGTGAAAAAAGAGGAAGAAATGACAATTTTTATGATAAACAGACAGACATTTTTGAAATGGCTGCATATTTTCAAGAACAAGGGCTCTTTCAAGTAAATGATTAAAAAATATAAGAAGATTCCTAAAAAAAGTTGAAAACAAAACAATTGTTCAATCACTGCCACCTAGCGACCGTTAAAACCAGTGGAATAAAACGACGATATAATATTTTATTAGACATTGAATTCCCTTTCAAATGATACTAAGTTTGTCAAAATCCATAAAGCGGAACAAAAGTTATAACAGTTTTATTGAGCCACTCACCCCTACTAGTTATTTTACAAGATAGAGGAAAAAGTACTAGAGCAAACTTACGTTAAATGATCTAAGCGGTGGAGTAGGAAACTTGAAAATAATTTCCTGCAGTTAGTTTGTAATACCTACAGATTTTTTTCTTTAAACTGTACCTCACTTAATCGGACATCCGGTACAAGTTTAGAGTGGTAAAATATCAGAATTGGTACATGTGCGATGTAAAAACCCAAAAAAATGTTTATAATTATTATGGAAAAATCGAAATTAATAGTCGAAGATAATGGTAATGAAATTATTTATATAAAAAGAAAATGTTAATTATTTGATAATTTCGGATATCGAGCTCGTAACGAAATCATTCGTATCGAATACTGTAATTAATTTTCCAGCTATGGAAGAAGTCCTGTCAGAGGGAAAAAATTTCAAGTTAGTAGACGAAACCGAGCTTCCGGATATAGTTGACTTCCTGGCTAAGTATTTACCCGATTCTATTAAGGTAATTTTTGCTATATCTTTTTTTATTTTCGATCTCCGAAAATTTCTTTGTATCTTCTAATTGCAGTTTCATCAAACACTGAAGACATATTTGAAAGATCGTGTTTGGGATTTTCATTTTTACGTCACGAAAACGTGGCCGGAACAGGCTGTGATTTTACATTTTCCGGGTATGACCAGAACGGTGAGTGTGAATTCTATTTTCACTATATACATTACTTCCACAATTTTATTAATAATAATTGAGCCGTTCGAATTTAAAATATGTTTACAAAGTATTTATTGATTTTTGAAAAAAAAATTGAGGATAAGCTTTTTTAGACGAAACTTATGATATTATTGAATACAAACGAATATCATTAAGTGGCCTCTAAAAAACCTAATCTCAAGGCTTTTTCTTTTAAAACTTGGAAAACATATGCTGACGTCAATGAGTATGATATAAAAAACTGTCAAAAATGGTCAATAATTGTTGAAAATTGTCAAAAATTAGTCAATGATTGTCAAAAATGATCAATAATTGTTAAAAATTTTGAAATTTGGTCAATAATTGTTAAAAACTGTCAAAATTTTGAAAAAATGGTTAATAATTGTTAAATATTTTCAAAAACTGTCAAAATTTTGAAAAAATTATCAAAAATTGTCAAAATTTTGAAAAAATTATCAAAAATTGTAAGAATTTTGAAAAAATTGTCAAATATTGTCAAAATTTTTGAAAAATGGTAAAAAATTGTCCAATTTTTGTAAAAATGATCAATTGTCAAAATTTTGAAAAAATGGTCAAAATTTTTGAAAAAATTGCCAAAACCTTCAAAAATGGACAATTATTGTCAAAATTCTGAAAAATAGTTGATAATTGTCAAAAATTGTTAAGTTTATTGAAAAATTGTCAAAAATTTTGAAAAAATGGTCAAAAATAGTTGGAAATTTGGAAAAATGGTCTATAATTGTCAACAATTCTCAATAATTGTCAAAAATTTTGAAAAAATGGTCATAAATTATGATAAATTGTCAGAAATTGTCAATTATTGTTAAAAACTGTCCAAAAAGGGTTAAAAATTGTCACTAATTGTTGAAAATTGTCAAAATTTTTGAAAAATGGTCAAAATTTTTGAAAAATTGTCAAAAACTCAAGAGTTATAGAAAATTGTCAAATATGGTCAATAATTATCAAAAATTGTTGAAAAATTTTGTTAAAAATGGTTAATAATTGTCAAAAATGGTCAATAATTGTCAAAACTTTTAGAAAAATGTCAAAAATTAATCAATGATTGTCAAAAATGATCAATAATTGTTAAAAATTTTGAAATATGGTCAATAATTGTTAAAAACTGTCAAAATTTTTAAAAAATGGTTAATAATTGTTAAACATTTTCAAAAACTGTCAAAATATTTGAAAAATTGTCAAAATTTTGAAAAAATTGTCAAAATTTTGAAAAAATTATCAAAAATTGTAAAATTTTTGAAAAAATTGTCAAAATTTTTGAAAAATGGTAAAAAATTGTCCAATTTTTGTAAAAATGATCAATTGTCAAAATTTTGAAAAAATGGTCAAAATTTTTGAAAAAATTGCCAAAACTTTCAAAAATGGACAATTATTGTCAAAATTCTGAAAAATAGTTGATAATTGTCAAAAATTGTCAAGTTTATTGAAAAATTGTCAAAAATTTTGAAAAAATGGTCAAAAATAGTTGAAAATTTGGAAAAATTGTCTATAATTGTCAACAATTGTCAATAATTGTCAAAAATTTTGAAAAAATGGTCATAAATTATGATAAATTGTCAGAAATTGTCAATTGTTGTTAAAAACTGTCAAAAATAGACATTTATTGTCAAAAACTGTCCAAAAAGGGTTAAAAATTGTCACTAATTGTTGAAAATTGTCAAAATTTTTGAAAAATGGTCAAAATTTTTGAAAAATTGTCAAAAACTCAAAAGTTTTAGAAAATTGTCAAATATGGTCAATAATTATCAAAAATTGTTGAAAAATTTTGTTAAAAATGGTTAATAATTGTCAAAAATGGTCAATAATTGTCAAAACTTTTAGAAAAATGTCAAAAATTAGTCAATGATTGTCAAAAATGATCAATAATTGTTAAAAATTTTGAAATATGGTCAATAATTGTTGAAAACTGTCAAAATTTTGGAAAAATGGTTAATAATTGTTAAATATTTTCAAAAACTGTCAATATATTTGAAAAATTTTGAAAAAATGGTCAAAAATAGTTGAAAATTTTGAAAAATGGTCTATAATTGTCAACAATTGTCAATAATTGTCAAAAATTTTGAAAAAATGGCCATAAATTATGATAAATTGTCAATTATTGTTAAAAACTGTCAAAAATAGACATTTATTGTCAAAAACTGTCCAAAAAGAGTTAAAAATTGTCACTAATTTTGAAAAACAATCAAAATGGTCAATAATTGTTAAAATTTTGCAATATGGTCAAAAATGGTCAACATTTTTTGAAAATCGTTGAAAACTGTCAAAATATTTGAAAACTTGTCAAAAATGGTCAAAAATTCTCAAAATTGATCAATAATTGTCAAAAATGGTCAATAATTGTCAAAAAATGGTCAATCATTGTCAAAACTTTTAGAAAAATTGTCAAAAATTTCGAAAAATGGTCAATAATTGTCAAAAATCGTTAAAAACTGTCAAAATATTTGAAAAATTGTCAAAAATGTTCAAGAATTCTCAAAATTGATCAATAATTGTCAAACATGTTCAATAATTGTCGAAAAATGGTCAAGATTTGACAAAAATAGTTAAAAACTGTCAAAATCTTTGAAATATTGTCAGAAATGTTCCAAAATTCTCAAAATTCTGGAAAATAGTTGATAATTGTCAAAAATTGTTGTTTTTTGAAAAATTTTCAAATATTTAAAAAAAATGGTCAAAAATAGTCAAAAACTTGGAAAGATGGTCAAAAATTGTTAAAAATTGTCAATTATTGTTAAAAACTGTCAAAAATGGACATTTATTGTCAAAAACTGTCCAAAAATGGTTAAAAATTGTCATTATTTTGAAAAATGGTCAAATATTGTCAATAATTTTGGGAAAATTGTCAAAAGATTGGTCAGTAATTGCTATTTGCTGGATAAATTGGCGAGGAGGCCGAGCCTCCTTAGCCTCCTTCGAGGAGCCGCCACTGCAATACATATCAGTAACTGAGATAACATCGTTTTGTTATTTACCGCAAACTTAACTAGTTTTGAGCCTCAATGACCTTCAGTTTTAGTTTTGCTTTACTATCATACGGATGGTTATTTGAAAATTGCCGAAACGAAGGCTCAAATCGTTATCAGTACGTGAAAAACTGAATTTAATATCCGTTTATGAAAGTGGGAAGACACGCGATGAAGTCTGTGTCGAATTTAATGTGCCAAAATATACTCTTTGTGGAATAAAAAATTCAATCGCAATGTTCTGAATGACAAGGTAAACTAAAACGTGTACGTTTATCAGAATATCCTGAATTTGGACAGTGTTTGCTAACATGAGCAAAGCAACTTCGTAACAAAAACGTTCTTCCGGTAAGTGGACCGATGATTAAAGAAAAGACACAAGATTTCGCATCTCTATAACTGAAATAACCTGTACTCTGACCTCTATTAATGGAATCCTCTGTAAATGAGACAGATTTTTATTTATACCTGGTTATCTGAAACACTGGGTAAGCGGAATACCTCTTCAAGTGATGATGATGATGATGTCTCACTTAACCAGGTTTCATTGCATCTTGTTATTCGTGATTCGCAGTTCCGCCAATGAAAACTGAAGTTAATGCCACGTGACTTGATATCTGCCCATCGTTGCTGTTAAAGGACTGATTACTATCTTACTTTCTTGATATATTGATACAAATACGAAAAACAATAACAAAACCTAAATAATCTGTAGCGTTAATTTTTCTGTCGTATGACATGCGTCACCTTTGTGACCAATCAAATTTCAACACTACCACCAACTACCAACGAAAAACCAATTAAGGTTCGTTCGTAGAGCGATCACAAACGGTTGGAAACTGGACGACTCATGCGCAGAGCTTTTCTATGAACAGTTTTTATTCAATGCGCGTGCGTCGTCCAGTTCCCAACCATTTTTGATCGCTCTACGAAGAAGCCTATAATTTTCTCGACTCGGGAACAACCGTGAATAACGAATCGCCAGCAACGTGAAAAACAAATTTGTTTTCTGCTGCTGTTAGTTGTTTGAGACATTTCTACGTCACAACCAATAATTTGAATTTTTCGTTGATAAAAATTTTAGTCAAGTTCCCTATTGTGATGGCTTTGAGAATATAGTGAAAGAGATTTTTACAGAATTAGTTCCATCTCTGTTCTCTGTATATTTTTTTTCCAGTTCTTTTGATTGTTTTGGAATAATTTTTTTTATCGGGAAACTTTTAAAATGATTAGTGTAATCAAAAAGGTATTATTGATGTATTTGGTAGGGAATCCAAAAAAAGTTTTCATGTAAATCATTAGATTTGGCGCTGGCAAATGTAATTTTCTTATTTTAGTATCATCGCGGTTTTGTTAGAAAATTACTTGTAAGCAACTGAATTTAATACGGCTTCCTTTTGTTATGGATTAAAAAGGCCTTGACTTCTAAACGGCATAATATGATACACGTTTAAATCGGCGTTTCGTGCGGGGTTTCACTAGATTGCGACACGCCATTTTCACCATAAAATGTCTTTCACTATTACACTCGATTTTATATTACAGACACGAGAGAAAAATGTTATAGTTTTTGTTTAATTTTTATTATTTATTGATCAATTTAACCATTTTATACTCGTAGTTTTTAAAAAAAGTTACTTTCCTATGTAGTTTTATTATCAAACTGATTTTGTTTACACAGTGGAACGAAGAATTTCTTGAATGTTTCAGCCAAAAAACAAATTATACGAGAGCTTCAGTGTATTTTGTCCCTGTGATCAATTAGATAACATGAAACTAGTAACGGAAGAAGATATATTGATTGATTGGACTCAACCTATTTATCTGAATTTTACACACGCTAAAATTATGGAAAAATTAGAGGAATTATATAACGATAAGGGAACAATGGAAAAACTGTATGGAGAAGTTTACGGCGTTACCGATGACACCATTCAAAATGAGGAGGAAGATGGTGCTGTCGTGTAAGTCAATTTCCTGATATACTTTGTGATTTTTATGTAGAATACTGACTAAGTCGACCAGAACAGCTAGAGTGTTGAAAATTATATTCTTGTTATGCTGAAAGAGCTCAGTCGATAAAAGTCGCACTTCGACAAATTTGCAGTGGCGTAGTTACATTTTCAGTATTCTTTTTAGTTGATTAATTTATTATTATTTACAACTTCAAGATTCGGTTCGGTTAGGTATTAGTTGTACAATTTTAATATTCTGTTTAATTAATTATTAGGTTTAGTGTTTGAACAGTACAATGAAATTTAAGAGTAAAGACTAACTTCTTCCATACTGGGTCCTCCTTTTCTCCAAGCCTTTAATAGTACCGGCATTGTCGTTCTAAGCAGGGTCGCCTGGAAAGTAAATCGGCATTGCTATGGAGACGTCCTTTTGGGTGCACTATTACAAAGTTATATTGCTGTATCCACCTAACAACATGTCCTTCAGGCTTCTTAAGATTCATTAACCACTGCAAAGCGCTATAGTCACTTCTACTATAAGGAACAGTATGGAAGTGTTCAAGGGCTTTGACAATATCCAAAAGTTCTTTTCTGATGACGCAAAATTTTTTCTCAGCTTTTCCCATGGTTTTACTAAAGTATGCAATCACTTTTCTTCACCTTCTTGTTCTTGTGGATGTATGTATGTATGTATGTAAATTGGGGTGACATTCACTGAGACCCAAAAGATCTATTGTGCCCCCTTACTTCTACTTAGTTCCTGAGGAAAGTCTCAGAGACTAGTAGCTCCTTCAGTCCTATTTCCCAGAGGAATTTTAGGATATCTGCAGGCTTTAACTTAGGTAAATGTCCCTCTTCTATCCAGTAATCTCCAAGGTGTTGTGCCCTAGGATTCTGAATTGCTGTGCAGTTCGCAAGTATGTGGATGGAGATTTCTTCTTCCATACCACAGAATCTACATTCTTCTTCCTCCACTATTTTGAGCTTTTTCAGGTGCCCATTCAGGCGACAATGTCCCTTAAGGATGCCTGTTAAAACTCTTAGTGCAGTTTTACTTTGACTTATGCATTCATTTGATCTCAACAGGTTGTGGTCACCCAGAAGAATCTTTGATTGCCTAAGTCCTACTAGATCTTTCCAATGGTCAGATTTTCTCTTTACTTCGGCTTTGCCTATTTTTCCCAATATTACAATGGAGCTGATACCGCAAAAGGGTGTTCCAGTCCCCGTCTTTGCTAGTTCATCTGCTATTTCATTTCCTTCTATCCCTGTGTGTCCTGGAATCCACAGTAAGGTGACTATATTGTTCTCGCCTAGTTCATTTAGTTTGCCTAGGCATTCCCACACCATTTTGGAACTGATAACACAAGAACTCAGTGCTTTAATGGCTGCTTGACTAACCGACATTATGATAATCCTTTGCTTTCTATATCCTTTATCAATATTGAACTGGGCACACTTTTTTATTGCGTGAATTTCCGTTTGAAAGATACTCGGGGTTTTCCCAAGCTTTCAGAGTGTTTGGTTCCTGGCCCGTACACTCCTATCCCAGTTCCTTCTATTGCTTTTGAGCCATCCGTGTACCATACCGTTCTTGTGGATAGCACGGCGCCTATGCCGTACTATCCTTATTTCTACAACTTTCACTTCCAATACAAATAACGTCTCACTTTTAGAACACAGAACTCAAATTTCAAAACTAACTAACTAATGTCAATTGTCCCGCCTTTTATACTTTTCTCCCGTTCCAGACAGTTCTCGACTTTTCGATGACATTTCTAGACTTTTCAATGACAGTTCTAGATGTATGTCTTCTTCTTTTTCTTCATGGACCTTTACATATCCTCAGTACAGGTCCGACGTAACAATATTATTATTAGCTATAATAGACTGTTGCTGAAATATTACAATAGAGAGGGTACATGTACCTACTATTTGTATTTTATTATTTTGTTGGTACGCTACTGTTGCAGCGAACAAACGCGATAATGTTCTATCTTTCACTCTCTTTCTTCGCGCACATCCAACACTCTAGCTGTTCTGGTCGTTTTATACCGAAAGAACGAATTAACGTCATGGATATGTTTGGTGAATGAAATTGAAGGTTTTTTATCTTCTTGGCAAACTTATTGATGTATCGTTATTGTTTTTAGACATTTCGCAGAGGACGCGGAGATGTTGCAGCTATCACCCGAGCATGCTCAAATGATACACGACTTGTACCCGGCAAATCATATGGAATGCGTCGAAGTATTCGAAAAACTCATCAAGAAACTTCCCTGTTACGGAGTATTTTCAAATACCACAGATTTGGCTGCGTGGATGGTCCAATCGTATTACGGAGCCATGTTTTCAATGCAAACGCTACCTGAATATAGGAGAAAGGGATATGGACTGATTCTAGCCAAGTACCTGACGAAATTGGTTGGTATACAATAGATATGTTCGTGGGTTACAATCCGAACTAGTTCGGAATTAAATCTGAAATGTCTAGAACGCATGCCTAGTTACGAACCAGTAAATAATTTTAATTATTCCGCGAACAGTCTTAGAACCACAGTTCACCTCTCAGAACCTGACCGAAAACATTATTTAAAAACCGAAATAGTTTGAATAGATGATTTAAATTCATCTTACACTACACTTGGAGTGGACAGCTAAGTTCGAGTTTGATATTTGCATACAATGCTACAAACCAAACAAGAAACAAGTGAAACAACCAAAAAGAAAACTTCTGACATATCGTTCAGTTGCGCATGAGCAGCCGAACTGAACTTTCAGTCCTTACCAAAATTAGAAAACTGCTAGGACTGATTCCGAATCGATAACGAACCAAACCGATATGATTTGCGAACACCGAACTATTGTTAAAAATTCAGAATTCCATTAACCGCGAACGCCATTTTTCAGAATGCGCATGCGAATAGTCCCTGAACTGGTTCGGAATTACATCCGCGAACAAACTATGGAGGGTAGAAGGAAGGAGCACCATCTTGTATGGGTGACAAGTTGAAAAAGTGTCCACTGTAAACAGCAAATTATTATTCGAAGATTCACCGAAATGGCGCTCGTGTAGCTAATGGAAATGATGTGAATTTAGGGTTATAAACCGAGTGAAGTGTGCTGGGTTGAAAAATTTAGTATTTTTCGTGACTTGTGTAATTGAGAAATATGCAGTATTTAAAATCTCAATTATTTACACAGTATTTCCTTTTTTAATTTTGTATCCTACTCTAATAATTCAAGGCGCTATTTTTAAAATCTTTCCACTTGCTACTATGGCGCCACCTTAATTTGCTTCCTTTCGATGGACACTTTTTAATACATTCAGATGGTGCTCCTTCCTTCTACCCTCCATAGAACAAACCTAATAATTATTCTTTCTTCTACTTCTACCAAAAACTGAGGAGTGTTTCGTAAAAAATTGTATCTCACTCTTGTAAAGAATATTTAAAAGATCATATTTAATGAATGTTTTATGAACGACTTTTAATTTTTTTGAAGATGTGACATTGAAAGCAGGTATATAACCGCAGGTGAAGAAAATGCGAGGCTAGGAAACGTACCTTGAACGAGGCTAGTATCGCTCAATGTGGTGTTTAACGCATACGGCTGTCATTTTTATTGCATTTTTTGAAAAAATTGGTTTTGATCAGTTTTTTTTTGTTTCTGGATAATTTCAGAGTCAGACCACCACAAAAATTAAAAAGGTCCTATAGGACACTAAAACTTTTTAAGGGTTGATCAGATTTTGACGTTTAGGGTGTCATTGGGAAGATTTTGATCTTTACATGCGAATACCAAATCTTAGAATTTTGGAACCATTTACTTTCTTACTAGTGAAGTTACTTCACTTTATTTAGCTTTGATGAATATGCGTTGTCTTTTTTTTAGGTAAAAGAACGTGGTTATATGCCTTTCGTAGTGATCCGTCCGGAAAACAATGCCTCGAAGGGTCTCTATGCAAAGTTAGGCTTCAAAAAGTACTTCGAGACAGTCCGAGCAATTTTGCGACCCCATGAAATGTCCAGCGACGCCCAAGGCGGAGGGACGACGACAAACGGTCATTAAACATTATTAGAAAAACAAAATAGTTATTCTAATTCGACAAAAAAAAAATAAAGTGAAATGAGAAATTAGATTTCGACGCGCACATGTTTTGAGCTGAAGGCTTCTAACCACCGTTTAAATATTTTGTCCTATTTAAATATTGGAAATTGCAACTGAATATATTTTTAGGGGGAAGAAATATGTATTTGTACTAAATGAGGTTGTCTGTGATCTAGAATTAATCAAGAGGGATTTATTTATTTTTTTTGGGGTTCAAATCGAAGTGTAACGTCTCTCGGTAAATAACTCTACATGATACAAAAGTTGAACTATCCAATTGAAGAGTCTTTATGCATGGTGTGTATAGTGATTATTTAGTTGCAATTTTTTCGATAGCTTCAAGTTTACAAACTAAAGATCAAGTTTTAGCTCAAATTTATTCACAACCGATTTACTGTTTTCTGCAAAACAGGAAAAAATACTAATTTTAAGCGTTTTCGGAATGTGTTAAGACTTAAGACTTGGTCTAAATTTAAACAGGTGTGTATTTTGATTTCTATTTATAGGTACCTTTTTCATCTTTACAAGATTTCAGCAGAATCGGATATTCCTCTACTAATTAAAATTACATTTGCAGATAAGTGGTTAACTTGACGTTTATTTTGACATTCGATGCCTACCGTTTGCCGACTGCATTTTTAATTCGGCAAGCGCAGACGGCATTGGCAACGGCAAGGGGAACGTCAAGTTTTTGAATCGGCCTTAACAGTGTGTCATTTGTCACTTTAAGTCAATGCCAGAACTATAAAAATTAATAGAGTTGGGTGAAAAATTGATACCAATGAGCGTAGATCACTGTCAATTTACTTGTGAAAATTTCGTTCTATCAAAAGCGTACGAAAATTTTTTTGAGAGGGATTGATTTATTGATAAAAATGTGTAAAGAGAGTAAATTTCCATTTACCATGGGCGTACTATAAAGATTTTAAAAGGGGTTCATTCATTTGTGTTTATTTTAAATTTTTTTGTTGCCTTTCGTCAACATTGTATTTCTTTGGAATAGAATCACCGACTAAGAAAAAGTTTTTAACATATTCCGAATCTGTGATCAACTTGAAAAGTTTTATTATACTCACTATACGATAGATTTGTTCTTTTAAGCCGCCTTAATTAAACATTGAAAAAAATTCGGCGCTGTTCTTGGTAGCAGTGCAAAATAATTATAAAATATTGTGTTTTGTAAGATTTAATTTTTTTTATATTCTCTTTACACTCGTTGTTCTCGCCTGTACTGGTACAGATATAGTGCGGTTTCTATACGGTTAATTGAACAAAGCTGTGTATAGTTGGGTGAATCGTGAGTTGTACTCACTCGTAGATAGAAATCTATCGTTATTAAATAGAAAATATTATTTACAAAAATATTGGTAGCTTTTTCAAACAACGCCCTCTAGTTATTACTTCAATTTTTTTAAATAAAAAATGAATCTAGGCAAAAATGTGCTTAATGCACCGTGGATTAGAAATTTTTTGTCCTGAGTTTTAGGATATTTTCAATTTTTCGTCCTGGCTGGGAAAAATATAAGCATTCTTTTTTTTGTAAATAATATTTCAATTTAAGACAAACATGTAGTCATTTAAAACAGATGCTGTGAGAAAACCGTATTTTTATGACAAAAACTATTAAAAGATTTTTTTTTTCACCATTTACTCATATGACTATACAGGATGGCTAATTTAAATGGTTCCAGTATTGTGATCTCTCAGAAAGTAGAGCCGATTAACTGGGAAAAAACGTGTTTTTCACAGGGCCCCCTCAGTAAATTTTTTTTAAATACGAATCATTTTTTTTGCTAGTTGTTGTAATGCTCTAATAACAAACCTACTATTATTCATATAATAAAAAAAATAGTAGGTAGGTTTGTTGTTAAAACACACATTTAAAATAAATAAGCTGATGGTGGCGCTATCAAAACGAGACGTTATTCAAACATAACCCATGTAAATTAGAGAAAAAAGTTGAATACAATTTTTCGAGAACAAAAAAATTGCAGCATAATATAGAAAATAAACAAATTTAGTTTTTGGCCAATATTTTTGAAATGGTGCATGATAATTTAAATTTGTCAATGGCCATCCTGTATTTATTAATGACTAGCTTAAAATCTACCGCATATTTATTTTAAATGAAAATGCATCGGAGAAAATCTAGAATTTTGAATATATTGATATACTTAGGGGAAACTAGGGAGCATTGATACATGTTATTATTATTAATATTTTATTTCAATATTATAACAATATCTTAGAACCTGGTCATAGATTATTATTTTATGTCCCTATTCGTTGAAAAAAACTATTTTTTTTCTAATACACTTTACTCCCACATTATATGGGAGCCATGATACTAGCTTATGGGTGGTTTGATACACCAAAAGGAGGTTTGATACACTAAAATGAGGTTTTGATAAAACATAAGAAAGCTAAACTAAAATAGAACAAAAGTTAACATTTGTAACACACATTTTTATATTTAGCAAAATTAACAGAAAATCTTTGGTGAACCATACTAAAACGAAACTAAAATACAACAAAAATTAACATTGTTAACAGACATTTTCATATTTGGCAAAGTTAACAGAAAATCTTAATTTTATTGGGTTCTTGCAGTACCCCTAACGAAGCATGGGACAGGAAACTTTGTGGTGTTCATAGCTTGTACAACAACAACAACATTGCCATATGCCGGTCTTTAAAAATCCACTTGGTATATTATTTGGGGTGAAAGCTCTTTGAACGACTAAACGATAATTTAATAACGCAACGGAATATCATATTATGTTTCTGTTGGAGGAATTTTTAGAAATGTATCAAGGCTTCCAGAGTATCAAGGCTCCCTAGTTTCCCTTACATTATTCTTTTTAAATATTCTTTTTTTTGTTATAATAATTATGTTTTTCAAATTGAATAAGGTGCAAGATACAAGCGAAAAAATATGTCCCTTCGCTTATTTCCTGTTCCTCACTATAAAACTCCTATGGAGTTTCAGTTCATAAAGGATATTTGTATGACTTTTGAATATCAGTGATCAAATCACTGTCCGTTATATATCGCTCATCACTAATTGTCATTATCGCTGTCAACTGTCAATTCGAAGCATGCTTGATTTCAAATAACCTCTTATGGACTGGAACCCTTTGAAAATTTTATTTGAAAATCGAAAAGAAACTGACAAACAAGTAAAAAAAATACGCAACTGAATTGGTCTAAAATGCAAATAAATAACATCCAAGGTATGCAGGTGTTTTCAAATCACTACATTTAAAAGGTATACAATTAAAAAATATTTCAAAAAAAAGTCGCTAGAATATTCGTAGATATTAAAAAAAAACTATCACCAGTGCATATTGAATTAAACCTATGCTTGAATTGCTTAAAAAAATTACCTACTACAAAAGGAATTTATCGAAATCGACAAAGTTTTACAAAGTAGATGATATTACAATAGCTTTTTGAACTTTTTATATAAGTAGTCACTAGAATAGCTTACCTTGTGTATTGACTGTGATAGAATATTTTTTTCTTGTACGACACCAAAAAGAAAATTACTTAATGACAAAACACAGGGTGTTTTTAAAATCGGCGTATAAAAAACAGTATTTATTGTACTACTTTTTTTCTTCAAAACTGCCATTAACAGTTTCGGTTCCGTTCCACCACTAAGATTTAGTTGCAAAATACTGTAATTGGGGGTCACTTTAGTTCTTCTTCGCAAGTTTTTTTTTATTCTAAATCACGCCATCTGTGATGATTGTTTGGGACGAACAATTTTAACTTTACAATGTTGAAACAGTTTTGGGAAAAAAAGGATAGAAATGCAACTGTGATATCATTTTAATTAATAAGGATGGTCTTAGAAACATTCTGTGTACAATGGATGGGCGCAATATGACACTTTCTCAAAATTTGTGCTTTTTATAAGCAAATACGTCTTCCAAATTATAACGTCACATACATTTATAGCAATAATCACTGTAGCCTTACAATTTCCAGCATTTTACTTTAGTTACAATGGGGAATTTGCACTAAATAGATATTTTGGAAAATTCAATACAATGTAATAGTCTAGGAGACAGGTAAAAATGTGGTCAATGATTTCCTCTCGAGCGATAATAATTAGTGAAATGTAGTGAACGTCAACTACGGTTCCGTGGGGGGGGGGGATGAGCTGCGGCAGCCTCCCACGCATGAACAAAAATTTTTTTTTCAATCATTTCCTCTTACCTGAAAATTTTTTAAATTGTTGCTAACCCAATATCTCGAGGAAAGAAAAAAATTAGTTGACTATAACATGGTGGATTATACGTCAGCTAGTCACTCGAACACAACAAAAAATTATACTTTCAATAATTTCCTCTCAACTGGAAATTCAAAACGTGGTGAATAGGATCAGTTTTCAATTTCGAGTGCTCATATCTCCGTTAAATATGAAGATATTTTTTTCTTTAAACGTGAAAATATGAGTTAGTGGCAGTACTATATAGTTTTGGAATTGAATATTTTATATGGTGAACCATGTTTCATATATATATTTTGTTGTTGTCTGATCCTATTCACCACACGGGCGTGGAGAACAGGATCACTGATTTAATTATGCGTTAGATTCGATTTGGCAGGGTAGTAGGGTGAATAGAACCCCAAATTGTCTTTTAAAAAAATACAAAACATTTATTTACTACTCAGTAGAAGCGATAGTTTATATATTCAACAATAAAGTAACTTGGATTCTTTGGTAAAAGTTACAACATAAAGTTATAAAATAAAATAAAATAATTCTCATTAGGTAACAAAGACTAAGTAGACAAGAATAAAGAATTAAAAAGTTTTAAAATTTACTGCAAACTTCAGGTACCGTCACAAGTACTTTTCCGGTTCTTCCAATTTTCACACCACCTGGTCGAACGAAAATTCTGTCAATTCTTTGATGGCAGGAAACTGATAAATGTACCCACAGTTATTTTTAGTGTCCTTCTGTCTCAAGAAATTGCCTACAAATTCGTCATTGACGATACGTTGTACTTGACATAAAAAAAATTTAGCAGTCTTGCTTTAACCAGCTTTTTTTATTTCTGTTGGAAATCCTACTAACAACCATTGATTCAGTTTTATCTCATTTTCGTCGATTGGAGAAACATTAGCAAAAGTTCAGACAATTCATTAGAGAAGTGATTCTCATCCTCAGATGCACTTAAATCAGGAACTTGTTCTTCGCCTGAATCTCCATCGTCAATTTCTGAATCCTCGTTGCCCTGCATAATTTTCCCTGCTTCCACTGCAATTTTCTTTCCAGATTTTTTTTCTTGATCTGCTTATCTGCATATCTCATTTCCTTAAGAAGAACACAAAAGGAGTTTTCTATATTGGTTCCAATTTCCTCATCTTAGGTAATTTCCTTAGGAATCATGTCTAAAACCTTATTTCTATTTAAAGGAATGAGTCCAGCTTTACAGAATCCTGCTTGAACATTTTTAGAAGAATTAATATCAATTTCTGGGAAACACACTTTTTGGAATAGACGGTTCCTTCATGCCTGGACCCCGTTTCCACTCTAGTAGAATTTTACGCCAAGCTGCCTTCAGTGGTCTGAAGAAAGCAAGGTCCAAGGGTTGTGTTAGGTGTGTAGAGTTTCCTGGCAAAAAAACAAATCTAATATTTTGTTCATTACAAAGGGACACTACTTTTGAGGATAAGTGAGATGATAAATTGTCTCCTATTAAAACTTTCACACCATTCAATTTTGACAAGTAGGGAACAGCAATTGTTTTGACCCAATCAGTAAAAGTTCTATTGTCGAACCAGCCACTATTAGTGGCATTTGGGTCCACCTTCGACCCAGGTAGCATATGCATGTTTAGCTTTATAAACCACGTAACAGGGTAACATTTCACCATTACCAGCAACTGCAAACATGAGTGATACAGCTGCTTTGGTGTGATTTATTATCCTCTCGGGGTACTTGCAACCTCTTTTTGTTATGATTTTGCTCCTTCCTGGATCATTGCTCAAATTGGTCTCATCATAATTAACTATATGAGATGCAGGAATATCTTTCAAAGTTTCTTCGATATTATCAAAATATTCGTTAATTATATCAGGTGACACTCGAGCTCTTGAACGTTTGATATTTTGACAAAGTCTCATGAAACCTTACTAGGTAGAGATTATCTTTGAATTTCAACACGGTTCTTCCTTGTCTGTCTAAATATCCCTTTATTATTAATCTTAAGCCGTACAAGTCCAACGGATATCCCCATTCCGCATATACCTGTAGTTTTCTTGATTGTTTTCTTTGCTCGAGATATTGGGTTAGCAACAATTTAACCAATTTTCAGGTAAGAGGGAATGATTGAAATACTTTTTTCGTGCTTGGGAGGCTACCGCCGCTCATCTCCCCCATCGGAACCATAGCTGACTTTCACGAAGCTTGATGATACAATGCTCTGATGCATTTCACTAATTATCGCTTGAGAGGAACTTGGTCATATAAATCTGTCACTGGCTCCTGGACTATAAATAAACCCACGTGACTTGAATCGCATCATGACGTCAAAGTATGGAAGCTGTCGTCACGCGGCATTTTTAAGGGCGAGCGAATTTTATGCCGGTGCGGTAAAGTCACTTGTGCCACCGGCCTAATCCAGTTTGGTGAAGCCCTAAAAAATTGTGAAAATTCCTCATTTGGAGAAATGAAATATTTAAATTCGTATTTATCAGGTAGTGACTTTGTTTAAAACTGAATTAAATGCTCAGTTTTTGATGTTTTGCGCCCATCTTTTAATGGATTTATGATTAAAAAAAATTTGACTTGTATAGGAGAGTAAATATAATAGTTACGTTTATTTTTTGCAACCTGAACACACTTGAAAAATGACATTTAGATGCAAAAAATTTAACTACTTTTCTCCACAACATAAAACTTCTTCAAAATTTTATGAATTAAAAAGAATATTTTTGTTTATTTTCAATTGTTTCTTGGTGTGTTCGATGCACAAACATAATCTGCATTTATCTAATATCTAATAACTACTCTCCTTCTTTAAACGTGAAAAAGACGTTTCGATTTTGCAGATAAATCAAACAATTTTTTTTTGATGTGCCTTTTATCTTTATTTCATTTAAATCTAATACACAGTGTGCTCACTTTGAACGAAAATAAATACTTTCATCCGAGGTAAAAGCTCACGTGGGAAGACGTCGGGACCAAATTTTTGCTCGTGAAGTTACACTAAGAAAAAGATGTGTTGCGAAAAATGTCGACAGATGTGATATTCATATCAATATTAAAGTCATTTTTTTGATGAAAATTGTTTTTGGAGAAAGGACAAGAGGAAAAAGGACCCACATTTTTCAATAATTTTAGAATTTCGTTGTTTGTTCATACATTGATACCAGTAAATGCTTACTTATCTTTATAAACCAAATAAGTCTAAAAATTTTTAATTAAATTGCCAAAAAATATATTTCTGGTAAGTGGAAAAGCTAAGCTTTCAGATGGTATTAAAATTTATAGGGTGTTTACGAAAAACTCAAAATTGGATGAAAATAATAATAAAACGGATAAAAAAAGTCTGGGACCCTCAGTCTAATAATAAATTAATCATCATGTCTTATTATGAATAAAATCCGTGTTGTTTTAAAAACTAAAATTATTAAGTAAGAGTATTTCGATATAATATAATACACACAGTGGTTTCGAAAATAGAAAATTTTTTTTTGATTTATTTGCATTAAATTGAAAATTTGTCGTCAAGAAAATGAGTGATAAAATGGGTTGAGGTGGATTTTAAATCTAGAGTATAGTGCTAAACTATTTTATTCAGTATATTATACTACAGGTAGTAGGTAGATTAGTTAATGTCAAAACAAAAAAAATGTGTGTCTATCTCCTGTACGTCAAAATCAAGGTGTACGCAAAAATCCTGCTTGGTCTTAATTTTTTGGAAACGAAACCCTATTGGGTTACATACTTGAAATTACAAGTTTTATTAATTTTTGTTGTTGATATCACTATTTCTTTTGGCGTACTGAAAAAAGTGTACTTAACCACACTTTATTCGTATATATTTATTCCACTAAGCTTTTGGTGTATAATAAAAAAATATATGAAACTATTTTAGCACTATACTATTAGAAATATAATATTATTTTATGTATTTTATATGTAGAAAATATTGGTTTTTGTATTTTACTGAACTTCATTTGATACCCTATGGTTTTTTATCTTTTCAAACATTTATAATGAAAATTATATTTTCAAAGTATGATTTTATTTTCCTTTTTACCTCATTCCCAATCTCGCTAAAGTTTCCTATGAAATTAAACATAAAGCGACTAAAAAAATCATAATATACCGTTTATTCAATTTAATATAATATGTAACACGTTCTGCCATCTAATTGTCTTCTCTAATCACTTCTTCTAAAAAAATCCAATGCTGAGTGAGTGAATAAAATAAGTTTAAGCTTCGTATTGGGTGAAGAAAAAAATGTTGAATATTTTCGCTCTTTCAAATTTGAATTAAGCGTTATTCAACATTCTGAGTGACTGACATTATTATTATTATTTTATGGCTACTGAATGCTTTTAAATAGCGCAAAATACGAAAAGGAACCTCTGCAAACCTAGAAATTGAAAAAATCTTAAAGGATAACTATAAACTTATCTAAAAACTTGAACATATTGGCACCATTGCAATATTTAAGGTGTGTCATAAGATAAATACTCTATATGTGTGTGTCTTGTGTTTTTATAGGACCAATAAAATATTTAGTTTATAATTCAAACATGGCAACATTGACATTATTAAGTGAGTTAAAAGTAGATAGCTGTACACTAATTACAGTTTCTGATTTCTCAGTTTTCTACCTCATTTCTGCTTTCAACCAAAGAATACACCAACTGGGCCACGTTCATAAACATAATTGTGGAGTGAGTTGTGGATGGAGTGAGTAATCAAATAATATTCCGAGTGTTGGAGTAATACGTAAACGATTTCATGTTACTTTGAGTTTTGAAACCAAGTTGACACTTGTCACATTCCATAACCTTATTATGATAAAACGTGTAAAAACGCTTTTCTGTAATGAGGAGGTATGTAGTATCATATAGTACTAGTAATAGAACACTAGTCATAACTATATCAGTATATTACTTTCTAGATATGGAAAAAGTAATGATGGTGAATGCCTTGGTGGCATCTTCTTCGATACTGTTTAAAAATCCAATTTCTATATTAAGTGAAAGTGAAGAGAGCAGCGAAGATGATGATATAGAACTAGTGGCCGCCATAGTAGCAGTATAAAGGAAACGAAGAAGTCTCTCAAAACCTTGCCGCATTCAAAGTTATGTTGAACTAGTTGTATCTTCTTACACTGCATCTCAGTTTCAACAACACTTCAGACTAACTATAGATGCTTATGAACAGCTAGTGGGATCAGAACTTAGAAACCAGGAACCATGTGCAAGACCAACCATTAATGTAGAAAAACAGTTATTGTCTGTTATTTGGTTACTTGCAACACCTGATAGTTACATGTACAACAATTACCTGAATATACTTTTTTATTAATTCTGTAATGACTTACCATACTTTTTTTTTACCATTCCTTTTGTAGAGCCCAATTTGTCCTTGGTCTGACGTTAACACGCTGCCATTGTGTGTGACTACCTCATATTGAGACGGATCTAACAGCGTAGAAGCCATTATTTTTCTTATTAAAAGACACAAATGTGTCTTCCACTTAAAACTTTTTACACTTAACAACCTAACCTTACTTCTACTATGGGTGTTCCATCTCAGACGAGCCACCCCGTATATTTCTTATCCCATAGTAATTGGAAAAATTTCCCGAAACACTTCGGATGCTTTTCTTTGGGGGACATCTTTTGACGTATATTTGAGGCTTGAACAAGCAACCCCCTAAGAGGGGGCGCTTCAACCCCTCAAAATTGAATAGGGAAGAGGGGTTGAGTGATACTTCATTTGTAAGGTCTTGGAAGCCTCTTTACAGCGGTGTATGAAAAAAATCACATTCTTAAAAAAAATTGTTTTATCATGCTTACAATCAAAAAAATCAAAACTGCGTTTTTAAATCAAATGTGCAAATTGTCCTCCATTGACTCCTATACAATAATACAATCTTGACTAAAAACCGTCTCTAACATGGTCCAGCAAAATTGGAGTTATTTGACGACACTCATTTACAATTCGTTGGCGTAGTTCGTCCAAATTTTCAGGCTGAGTCACAAAAATGTTGGACTTAAGATGTCCCCACAAGAAGAAGTCCAGAGGGTTCAGGTCAGGAGATCGGGCAGGCCACTTCACAGGACCTCTTCTTCCAATCCAACGACCAGGGTATTGTAAATTGAGGTATTGGCGAACTGGTGCGGCGTAGTGAGGAGGAGCTCCGTCTTGTTGGAAATGCAATTGTTGTTCAATTAGTAGAGGATCGTTTTCTAATTTTTCTGTTATTAACGGATCAATCAAATTTTCCAGCATTTCAAGATAAATTTCTCCTTTTAAATTACCAGGAATAAACAGAGGTCCAATTAGGTGGTCTTCCAAAATTCCTACCCAAACGTTTAGCTTTTCCGGATATTGAGTGTGAGCTTCTCGAAATACATGAGGATTTGTATCGCTCCAAATTCTACAGTTATGCCGGTTAACCTCTCCATTAAGTGAAAAAGTGCATTCGTCAGAAAAGCAAACGTTGTACAAGAAATTTGGGTTATTGTTGATGCGCTCGGCCATAATTTCGCAAAACTCTTGCCTTCGATCCAAATCATCATCATTTAATTCATGAATTAATTTAATTTTGTACGGATGGAACTTGTGTTTTTGTAAAATTCTGTAAACGTTAATGGACGCAACCCTGGTGTATTCTTTGATTTCATCACGTGCCGCTAGTGTCGCCACAATCGATCCACCGCATGTAACATCATCAATTATATGTTAAAAGTCCAAGAAAATAGACCTAAATGCGAATTTTGAAACTTACAGCCACAATAGTAGTCAAGGTAAGAGGAGAAAACTTTCCAATGGTTAAATATAAGGGGCGCTGCATGCGAATCATTGTTATAATCATGGATTGTTTCAAACGGGTGCTGCTGCTTAACCAATCGCATTCAAATAGTGCACTTCGTATCTCTTCACTCTAAAAATGATCGAAATAATTTTAATTTTGATAAAACTTAATTTTTATTCTCCTTATGTAACTGCACTAATAATATTTTGGTAAAAGTCTAGTTTAGTGAACCGAAGCGGATTTTGATGAAATATTTTTTTTTAAATTAATTCGAGGTCGCTGAACACGAAAATGAAAAAAGAAATCGGCGCTCTCTTACCAAAAACGAGTTATGAATTTTTGAAGATGAGTCCAGATCAGCACTGCACTGGTTTTATTGTCATATTATAACTGCTTTAAAATGATGCATTTTCACTTCTACACAATGTTAAATACACTATAATTGCTTTTCACGATATTCCTCTCACACACACATTTAAAAAACACTGATATTGATATTCATTTCTTGTACATTTTTTTTTAATTCCACAATTATTATATCTTTTGACGTTTATAAGTAATATGACTGACATAAGTTTTGGTCTGTTTCCTCTTAGTCGTAAAACTTGTACCTAAGAGCATATTCAGTCATTAGATATTTAGCCACTTGAATTAGTTGCTGAATATTTTCGATTTCATGATCGTGACATAGAAGATATAAACAAGATGAACATCATGAACATACACCCATTTTTCCGATAGCTGACGCTGTATTTGGCTCAACTTTCGTTTAACTGAAATCAGTTATGGAAAAATTGAATAAACAGCTATCAACATACTGTGAAAAAGGCGCGCCGGATCGACGTTTCGCAATTCGCGCGCGCGAATTGCGAAACGTCGATCCGGCGCGCTCGCGATAATTAATCTACTTCATTATTTCAAACGGAAATCCAATTTAATAAATGTATCAAACTGATAAGAAGCGATTCAAGTGGCTAAATATCTAATGGCTGAATATGCTATTAGGTACAAGTTGTACGACTAAGAAGAAACAGACCAAAACTTATATGTCAGTCATGTTACATGAAAATGTCAAAATATATGATAATTGTGGAATTAAAAGAAGAATTTACAAGAAATGAATATCAATATCAGTGTTTTTTAAATGTGTGTGTGAGAGGAATATCGTAAAAAGTAATTATAGTGTATTTAACATTGTGTAGAAGTTATAATGCATCATTTTAAAGCAGTTATAATATGACAATAAAACCAGTGCAGTGCTGATCTGAACTTATCTTTAAAAATTCATAACTCGTTTTTGGTAAGAGAGCGCCGATTTCTTTTTTCATTTTCGTGTTCAGCGATCTCGAATTAACTTAAAAAAAATATTTCATCAACATCCGCGTTGGTTCACTAAACTAGATTTTTTCCAATATTTTTATTTTAAAATAATTATCTATATATTCACTCACCGCCGCTGTAATTTCATTACCAAAATAACAAAAAAGCATGAGCTGCAGTAAAACACACGAAAAGTACTCAATTTGAGAAAAGAACTCTGGAGAATTAATGGGTACCTGAAAAAATCATCATCATTTAATAAAAAATAGAGACGTGTACTGTAATAGTGACATATTATAATAAATGGTTTCACCTACACTAGAAGCCATGTATAGACAAGATGCAAAAATTAATAAAGATGCCAGAGTTTGACTTAACGTGACGAAAGTAAACAAAGCTTCAATCTCCTCCCCTACCCTAAAACATAACTTTTTTTAAAAGAAACCTTCTACAACACTATTGCTCACCAACTTCAACAGTATTTTCAAATGTTCAGTAGCGTGCGTTAATTGTTTATACATTTCCTTTTCTAAAATTGGATTTTGCGCGTCCGATATGATTGTATATGTGTCTGAAAGACCAGCGCTTTTTAAACTTCTCTGTCTTAGCGTTCGAAAAACATGACATACTATTGACAGTTGACATCGTAGACAGTTTAATAATGCTACGAATACACCGTCGTAACCTGAAATGTAATTTTTTATGTTAATACAAGGTGTTTCAAAACAAGGTGACCCCGTCTCTAGGATAGGTAGAAAACTTGCTCGGGAAAAAATTTTCGTAACGCCATCCGTATTCAAGAAGAATCAAGAAGCCACAACTATCGCGGACGTATTGGTGAAGAAATTCATCTACCGATATGGAGTGCCCTTGGAAGTTTACAGCGATCAGGGAAGGAATTTCGAAAGCCATGTATTCCAGGAAATTTGTGACAAGCTGGGGATGAAGAAAACCGGGACAACGGCGTTGCATCCACAGTCAGATGGAATGGTCGGAACCATTGGAAAATACCTGTCCAAAGTAGTTTCCAGCCACCAGAGATATTGGGACCAATATATTTCCCTATTTGCATTGGCTTATCGATCCGCCATCAATCAGTTCACAGGCCAAACTCTTATTTGGACGCGAAATGATGCTTCCTTGTGACCTGGAATTTAGTTGTCGACCTGGAGAAGATCTAGCTGGAGAAGATTACGTGATCCCTTTGAGAAAAAACATGGACGATGTGCATGAATTGGTCCGAACGAATCTTCAAGTTGCCAGCGACAGAATGAAAAAACGGTACGACACGCAGGCCACAAAAGGCAGTTTCAAAGAAGGGGACAAAGTATGGTTACACAACCCGACGAGGAGAAAAGGCTTTTCTCCAAAATTACAAAAATCGTGGGAGGGTCCGTACTTGATCAAGAAGAGGATCAATGTCGTCATCTATCGCATAAGCAGGACCCCCATAGACCATGACATAGAGGAAGGAGTGAACCATGTCCAGGAAGATTCTGTCATTGCATTCGAAGAATTTATGGGCGCATATGGAGGTACCGGTAAGGCTAGATTTGGAGTCACTACAGAGCAACGACAAGACTTGTTCGCGCTCTCGGAAGACTATTAACTGTCACACAACATCCCAGCCAGTACCAAAAACGCACGAGGTTTGGCAACCGTCTTCCGAAAGAAGTTTGGGCAACTAGAAAAACTTGAAGAACAGATTCCCTCCCCTGGCAATACACTGAGAGTCAAACACAATTCACGGTATATCTTCTACCTGATAACAAAGAACGAATTTCAAGATCGATCCACCTACCGGAATGTGTGGGAAGCGCTTCGTAGCCTTCGACACCATGTGCTGGAATCCAATGTGCAAAAACTGGCCTTGTCTAAGATAGAAAGCAGTTGGATTGGCGAGTCATCAGGAATATGATGGAAGTGATCTTCGAAGATACCGGTGTCCACATATTCATCTGCAGCTATATTCCCCATTATCAGTGTCCAATGAAGACAGTGCCCTGTTATTTCCATACGACCTGAAAGTGAAGAAATGGGTCCAGTTGCCGATTTAAACATCCAGTCCCGGCTACACAGAAGTTCCAGAAGGAACTTCCTATTAAGGAGGGGGCAAAGTTGCGAGGTCACCAACTCAAAGCCGGTCCTGTCCCTCGATTATAAAATTTGGTGAATGCACTTTCGAGAACATTCTCGAAAAGACGCTTTGTTCGTGCATAGGACGAGCGCGAAAGGTACAGGAATTTTCGAGAGTTGAGAAGGACTATATATAAGCGGGTTTTTAAACGAGTTAACAGTTAGTTCAGAATTAGCGAAACGGACAGTAAAGAGTTAGTTCACAGACAATATACAGAAGTTCTTAGTAATCGGACAGTTAATGAAATAGTGAAGATAAATAGTGTAATATTCAAGTGGTAAAAATAAATTAGAACTATTATACCGAGTGTAAATAAATTAGTAGATATTAAATAAAGTGTGAATTTAAATTAAGTTTAATACAGTGTGGGTTTCTTTAAATAAATGAATTGCAATTAGCCATAGTAGTGTGTATAATTTTATCCCACAAGTAAAAACTATTTAAATAAATAACAAAAACAATACTTTATATTCCGAAAACGGTACACAGTATCGAGTTTTACCAAGAATGCCTTTTTGCTGTAAAATTGAAGTTCACTTGAAATTTTGATTATGAAATCTAACCTTAAAAAAGTTATGTTCAATACTACTTGGTACGAACCGTGTAACTAGCGCCCTCTATGAGAGTCAGATATAGAAACAAATTTATGGGATGTATCAGCTTCCAAAATATATTCGCAAAAAATATCATTACAATGTTGCCAGGAGTTTCGGCAAAATCGTAAACAATGTGTATACATATTTTTTCTTCAATACGGATGGCGTTATGAAATCTTTTACTAAGCAAACCCCAATAATTTTTCAGTTTTCTACCTAACCTAGAGACTAGTCACCTTTTTTGAAACACCCTACCCTGTATAATTTTGAAATACCCTGTATAAATTTGAAAATTTCCTAGTCTACTTACATGCTATGATAGCAGCAGCAAAAATTAAACCCATGTCCATCAGAGCAAGAGCTAACTCGCACTGCCACTTCATAGTAACTTTGAACGGGATTTTGAAAAAATAAGGTAAATAGTCTGCACAGGTTTTATTGGCATTTTCAAAGGACTGTCCTTTGATCTCATTGTTTAGAATAAGCTCCGAGGATATGTGTGCTGACACGCCTACGCAAATGTACATAGCAAATGTCTGAAAAACATTAAAAAAAAATTAAATCATAAAGTTATATCGAACTCTGGTCAGTACAAGCTGGCCTTATTAGAGTTTATATGATCATCAACTGAATATAATAATAAAGTGTGAAATCGACTATAAGTTACTTCTCTCTATAGAATCCCATACTTACCAGTTTCGCAATTTTGGAATTAGTCGCCTTGCCGTTGGAAAACATTCTACCGGGTGAAACACCATCTATTGGTTCATAAAAATACTCAACATCTTGCAAAGTATTCATCAATTTACGTATCTTGTGTCGACCCAAAATCAAAACGAAATATTTAATCAATCCCAAGAAATGAGTGAAAATCATCTCGATATAAGTGATGAAATTACTGACTTTTTTCGTGGTTTCATTGAATATTAATACTTCACACAATAGAAACATAATTCCTTCACCGTAAATGAATATTACGTATATTCCATAAATTATACGAAATAATAAATTGTAGTCTTTCGACGGAATCCACATTCCTACTAGCTTCAAACACATAGAATTCGTGTAGAAGAAGTTGTCAGGATATTCCTTCATTTTTTCCTTAACCATTATCGAAAAAATAAAATACTTTTGCTGAGATTGAAACTACAATTCCACGTAATATTTTTTTTTCGCTTTTATACTCGAATTTAATTGAAAAATAAGTGCAGTTGATGATATACTTACCGTATTATTAAGCTTTTTACTTATGGAACATCGAGGTGTGGGAAACTGATCTAATAGTCAAGGTGGATATGAATAAATAAATTTTGATCAGAATATCAGGGATTCGAAATTGCAACGTGTAATTTCCACTAATATTAAGATTAGGGATTTTTATAATGAGTCTGAAATATGTAAAAAAAATCGATGGAATCCCAAATTTATTGATGTATGTTTGTACAAGGTTGATAATACAATATTTTATAGGTTAACAGATTATAAAAATGTTATTTTATAATCAAAAGAGTTATTTCGCAACTGAGAAAGCTTGAAAATGTTTGTATAAAAGTAAAACAGTGAATTATAAAAGAATATTTGGTTTGAAGCTACCATATTTAGTATAAAAGAACAGTTTATGACCACGTGTTGAATTTAATTTCGTCTATCTCTGTAAAAAAATAAAGAATGCATACGAAAATTATATCAGACAGTGCTTTAGAAGAAGCTTATTAATTATAAATTATGATTTTGAACTTACCACAGCAAAATTCATAATATACTTAAAATATGATAGATAACGAAAGATGGTCTTTCCCCGTAGGCGGTCGATAACTGAAAGGGGTGTCTCTCGTGGCGTTGGAAAAAATGGAAGCGTCCGTTAGCAGACGTCAATTGTCTTATGGTTAGGGTTGAAGAATTTGGGATCACAGAACTATAATTGGAAGTGGCTAGTGACGACGAGCGAGCGGTAATTAAAAGGATTTATTCTGTAAAATCGAAACAGGTCGATAGACATGTTACAACCTGAAAAGCTAACCAACATAATGTGCCATTACATTCAAGTTCCTATAAATCCCTGATCCACCTGTACTTCTAGGTAAGCACAGCCCCGAGGATATAACCCCAAGCCCTAGGCAAGGATATAACCCTAAGACCTAGGCTATAATATGAGCCCTAGACAAGGATACAACCCGAGGATATAACCCCGGACACAGCAGTTCGAATCAAGACTGTCTACCTATCTTCTTCGAGATCTTCTCAAGACTCCGTAGAGGCAAGACCTCTTCAGGAAACCACTTCATATAAGCTAAGTACCTATAAAAGTACAAATTCCTCACTGCTCATTGCCTGTGGCAGAATAAATTATAAATTTGTTTTTTAATTTATTTTTTTTTATTTCATTATAAATCCTCAACTATAAAAGTTGAGTGAGATACCGCCCTGGGTAATTTTAAGTTACTTTTTATTTTTAACTTTCATTTAAATTCTACAAGGCGTTTCTATCTTTTCCGCCTTAGTTTTTTTAATTAGTATTTTTTTATCGACGTCAAAAAGGTAGTGGCGCCCTCAATTTTTACAAGCTTCCTGTAATACTTGTGCAGCATAAACTTGGGGTCGAATCACCCTTGAGAGGAGTCTCTAGCCGGAGCCCTTCAAGCCGGCGCCCCTTACCGTTACAAATTGGCGCCCTGTAAGATTACAGCCGCTTACCGTTACAACACATTAAACAAAAGCAGTCGTCTTTTTCATCAATTCTTATTTTTAATTTTTTAGGTTTCTTTTTTCCTCTATTGAAGTTAGTATTTGATATGCGGCTATCTTTACAAAAGTTTTTCTTAACGCCTTCTTTTTTCTTCGCACCTTATTTTTTTGTCTGTCGAATTCGGTGCTCTTCCTCCAATGCCTCTTTTTCGGGGGTTTCTGTAATTATAGCTGATTTTCTTTTCCGTTAAGACACTTCAGAATATTTTCTTGCTTTTGCAACAGGAAATGGCCTGACATTCTCGAGAATATTTTTTACAACAATATCCTGAAGTACATTAACTTTTTCTGTTCCCTGTGGTTGAGAAACCTCAACATTTATACTATCAGGCCATTTTGAACAACCTTGTTTGCTACCATCGCTTTCTACATTTAATGACTTTAAAAAAAAATCCACTTCTGGTAGACGATTTCGGTTTTCAATGGTTTCATTTTCCCCTGTTTGGGCTCCTTTCTCTGTTGGTAGCGGTTTCAAGGAGTAACCGGCCAGAAATTCCGAATCGTCAAAAATATATTTATTTAATGTTAGAGTTAGAAAAAAGCAATTTGTATCGCAAAATATTTACATACCTACCCCTTTGTTCTAAATTTTCGACAAAAAAAATGAAAAATGCTAAAAATTCGTAAAGAGGGGTTTTTTGGGCCGAAAAATCGACTGGCACAATCAGTTTTTTGATAAAATCATTATTTCGCCTTCAAATAGAGTCATGAAATTTTCGAAAATCCACTTTTCAAAACAAAAAATTCTCATAACTCGACTAATAGGAAAGATAGAACGTTCCAGTCTTCACCAATCGATAGAGGGGACAATTTTACATATTTTAGTGTATTTTGAGTCGATATTTCCAAAGATTAAGGGAGTTAGAAAAAAGTAATTTGATTCGCAAAATATTTCCATACCTACCCCTTTGTTCTAAATTTTCGACAAAAAAAAATAAAAAATGCTAAAAATTCGTAAAGAGGGGTATTTTGGGCCGAAAAATCGACTGGCACAATCAGTTTTTTGATAAAATCATTATTTCGCCTTCAAATAGAGTCATGAAATTTTTGAAAATCCAGTTTTCAAAACAAAAAATACTCACAACTCGACTAATAGGAAAGATAGAACGTTCCAGTCTTCACCAATCGATAGAGGGGACAATTTTACATATTTTAGTGTATTTTGAGTCGATATTTCCAAAGATTAAGGGAGTTAGAAAAAAGTAATTTGATTCGCAAAATATTTCCATACCTACCCCTTTGTTCTAAATTTTCGACAAAAAAAAATAAAAAATGCTAAAAATTCGTAAAGAGGGGTATTTTGGGCCGAAAAATCGACTGGCACAATCAGTTTTTTGATAAAATCATTATTTCGCCTTCAAATAGAGTCATGAAATTTTTGAAAATCCAGTTTTCAAAACAAAAAATACTCACAACTCGACTAATAGGAAAGATAGAACGTTCCAGTCTTCACCAATCGATAGAGGGGACAATTTTACATATTTTAGTGTATTTTGAGTCGATATTTCCAAAGATTAAGGGAGTTAGAAAAAAGCAATTTGATTCGCAAAATATTTCCATACCTACCCCTTTGTTCTAAATTTTCGACAAAAAAAATGAAAAAATGTTTTTTGGGCCGGAAAATCGACTGTCACAATCAGTTTCTTGATAAAATCATTATTTCGCCTTCAAATAGAGTCATGAAATTTTCGAAAATCCACTTTTCAAAACAAAAAATACTCATAACTCGACTAATAGGAAAGATAGAACGTTCCAGTCTTCACCAATCGATAGAGGGGACAATTTTACATATTTTAGTGTATTTTGAGTCGATATTTCCAAAGATTAAGGGAGTTAGAAAAAAGTAATTTGATTCGCAAAATATTTCCATACCTACCCCTTTGTTCTAAATTTTCGACAAAAAAAAATAAAAAATGCTAAAAATTCGTAAAGAGGGGTATTTTGGGCCGAAAAATCGACTGGCACAATCAGTTTTTTGATAAAATCATTATTTCACCTTCAAATAGAGTCATGAAATTTTTGAAAATCCAGTTTTCAAAACAAAAAATACTCACAACTCGACTAATAGGAAAGATAGAACGTTCCAGTCTTCACCAATCGATAGAGGGGACAATTTTACATATTTTAGTGTATTTTGAGTCGATATTTCCAAAGATTAAGGGAGTTAGAAAAAAGCAATTTGATTCGCAAAATATTTCCATACCTACCCCTTTGTTCTAAATTTTCGACAAAAAAAATGAAAAAATGCTAAAAATTCGTAAAGAGGGGTTTTTTGGGCCGGAAAATCGACTGTCACAATCAGTTTCTTGATAAAATCATTATTTCGCCTTCAAATAGAGTCATGAAATTTTCGAAAATCCACTTTTCAAAACAAAAAATACTCATAACTCGACTAATAGGAAAGATAGAACGTTCCAGTCTTCACCAATCGATAGAGGGGACAATTTTACATATTTTAGTGTATTTTGAGTCGATATTTCCAAAGATTAAGGGAGTTAGAAAAAAGTAATTTGATTCGCAAAATATTTCCATACCTACCCCTTTGTTCTAAATTTTCGACAAAAAAAAATAAAAAATGCTAAAAATTCGTAAAGAGGGGTATTTTGGGCCGAAAAATCGACTGGCACAATCAGTTTTTTGATAAAATCATTATTTCGCCTTCAAATAGAGTCATGAAATTTTTGAAAATCCAGTTTTCAAAACAAAAAATACTCACAACTCGACTAATAGGAAAGATAGAACGTTCCAGTCTTCACCAATCGATAGAGGGGACAATTTTACATATTTTAGTGTATTTTGAGTCGATATTTCCAAAGATTAAGGGAGTTAGAAAAAAGCAATTTGATTCGCAAAATATTTCCATACCTACCCCTTTGTTCTAAATTTTCGACAAAAAAAATGAAAAAATGCTAAAAATTCGTAAAGAGGGGTTTTTTGGGCCGGAAAATCGACTGTCACAATCAGTTTCTTGATAAAATCATTATTTCGCCTTCAAATAGAGTCATGAAATTTTCGAAAATCCACTTTTCAAAACAAAAAATACTCATAACTCGACTAATAGGAAAGATAGAACGTTCCAGTCTTCACCAATCGATAGAGGGGACAATTTTACATATTTTAGTGTATTTTGAGTCGATATTTCCAAAGATTAAGGGAGTTAGAAAAAAGTAATTTGATTCGCAAAATATTTCCATACCTACCCCTTTGTTCTAAATTTTCGACAAAAAAAAATAAAAAATGCTAAAAATTCGTAAAGAGGGGTATTTTGGGCCGAAAAATCGACTGGCACAATCAGTTTTTTGATAAAATCATTATTTCGCCTTCAAATAGAGTCATGAAATTTTTGAAAATCCAGTTTTCAAAACAAAAAATACTCACAACTCGACTAATAGGAAAGATAGAACGTTCCAGTCTTCACCAATCGATAGAGGGGACAATTTTACATATTTTAGTGTATTTTGAGTCGATATTTCCAAAGATTAAGGGAGTTAGAAAAAAGCAATTTGATTCGCAAAATATTTCCATACCTACCCCTTTGTTCTAAATTTTCGACAAAAAAAATGAAAAAATGCTAAAAATTCGTAAAGAGGGGTTTTTTGGGCCGGAAAATCGACTGTCACAATCAGTTTCTTGATAAAATCATTATTTCGCCTTCAAATAGAGTCATGAAATTTTCGAAAATCCACTTTTCAAAACAAAAAATACTCATAACTCGACTAATAGGAAAGATAGAACGTTCCAGTCTTCACCAATCGATAGAGGGGACAATTTTACATATTTTAGTGAATTTTGAGTCGATATATCCAAGGATTAAGGCAGTTCCTGGATTATTCGTCATCCATGCGTCCGAAGAGCTGTTAACATATTTTTTCAAAGGCCTAAACACTCCTGGATCAAGAGGTTGGAGCTTGTGGGAGGTATGGAGCGGGAATGTTAACACAGTTACACCATTTCTTTTACATAATGTCAGTCCTCCGATCGACAAATGCGACCTATGGTTGTCTAGCAATAAGAGAACGGGTTTTTCTTTAGAGCACTTTGTAAATTTTATAAAATGTTTTAGGAAGTACTTCGTAGACTTCTTCCTTCATCCATCCTGAAGGATTGCAAGCTTCACCGCTTCCTACTGGCGCATCAGTTAAGAAATAATCTCTAAAATTTACGCGTGGAAATATGAAGTAAGGTCAAAGATTACAACAAATTTTTTATAATAAATAAATTGATCAACTTATCTCTGACTATGTTGTTTCCTTCGGCATAAAAACACCATGTAAAAACTGGAGCATAAAGTCGAAATCAAACCAATTAGGTTTGAATCCATCCTCAGATCCAGTCCCAATTTTAGTTGTTGCTTTCATTGTTTGTAGCAGCTTTCGGAAAGAAGCCAACAAGCCATCTTTTTTTTTTCTTTAATTCGGCGATTGAAAACTTCACAGACATTTTGGTTTCAATTATTTTCCAGGCATCGTGAACCAGGTTTCAGTTTTTGTGATCTGGATCCCTAGGGTTCCATATGGCCGGCTCCCCTTCATAAGCCGATAAAAATTCCAACACACATATTAAAATATTTGGCCAAGTTGTCGATTTATCTTCTATGGATAATATGAGGCCGTCGTCTGCATTATCGCGTCCTGTTTCTGCAGCTTCATCGGAACAAACACCATGTGATGCCTTTTGGCCCAATATACTAATATAAAAATAAATATTTAAAATAAGAATTAAATTCCCTTGATTTTATTTCAACAAAACGTTCGAACATTTCATTATTATATAAATATAAATTAAGAAGGTTATTGAATAGAAAGTCAAGTTCAAGCGTGAAGTAAGGCAAAACAGTAATATGTTTATTTGTTTTATTTGAACTTGACTGGTTATATAAATATGCATTCAATATTTATTATATTATATATATATTATATTATAATGTTACTTTAAACATTAATGTTCATTACCATTCTAAGTAATTCTTTTTCAATAAAATACATATTTAAATTATTTATTAGCAATTTTATTCTTCTTGGACTTTCGTCAATATTTAATCCCGGAGGGATTAAATGTTATACTTCACTACCTGTCGAAATGGACTAAAGTTGTTAATTCAGTCCCGGAAGTACGAAAAAACATTTAAAAAGATGCATTTTATCGGTAGAGGTAGAGGATCAAAGAATAAAATTCAAAAAGATGTTTCAAGTGAGATTTTTGTATTTTACCATCTTTAAATAAGTGCAATACAATTCATTGTGATATTTACTATTAAAAACTGAATTTGTTTAATTTAATTGTTGTTTCTGAAGTGATTCATATTTTCATTCGAGTAATCTTATCCTTTTTCCGTTGTTTTTGTTATTCCTTAACGCTTTTAAATAGCGCAAAGTATGAAAAAGATCCTCTGCAAACCTAGAAAATAAAAATAAACAATATATGAATGAAGTATTATGTTACTTATAAACAACACTAAGGGAGACCGAAGTTGGTTGAACCAGTTTTTTATTTTTTTTAATGTTCACATAAAGGTATTCAACCAACCCCTTCGGTGGGGCACGTTGAACAACTCTGCGGGGTAGGTTGATTATATAGGAAGTTATAGAAATAAATGGGTATGGTTGAAATGTTAATGTCTTAAATTTATTACAAAACAAATACATTAATTTTTAGAAGTAGTAGGTAATTAAAAAAAAATATGCAAAACAAAATAGAGAAGAATTTAAATATTCTAATCACTATCACAATTATGGCATATTATATAAAATACGTCTCCATTGGGGCATTGCTCGTGAGACCAACCCTTGCAGTTAGTATTCCTTGGACAAAACTTCTTCTTCTTCTGAACTACTAGAACAATTTACTTTTTCAATTTGTTTATTTTTTTTTGTAAAGGTGGTTTGTCAGTTCTTTTTTTATTTGCGGCAATTGACGTCCCTTTAACGGATATTGCTGTAAGGGATGCAACTAACTTTCTTTTAACCGTTTTTGCTTTGTTTTTAACATTTTCTTTTTGTTCTTGGATCGCATCTCTAACTGGGGTGTCGGTTAAACTCTTTTCCTTCTACTATTTTTGTTTTTTCTTGGTGGTGCTTTTGGGAGTGGCTTTAATCATTCCAGAGTTACAGTATTATTCACTACTGATATATTACAACAAGGCTGTTCATCTAAAAAAATATTGCTTACTACTTTAGATGGAGTCGTGTGTTCAAGGACTGTTCTATCGGTAGCTTCTTCGTTAACTGCTTTAGAATCTAAATTATCTGCGATCTTTCCTAGATTAGTTTTTCTTTCCACGGTAGACGTATTAAGACCGGTATCTTTAAGTGGGGTTTTGGTTGGATCTGGCATGTCCGAGACATAAGACGCCATAAACACAGAATCTTCAAAAACATCTTTGTTAAAAGGAGAAATTCCAGAAACCTTAAAACCTGCTAAAATTGTATTTGGGGTAGCAGCTAAAGGCAAAGCCATTTTAACAATTTCTGGTATGTCATAAATGCTTATTGTGGAGCTCAATGAGTCACACATAGAATTTACATATTTTTTAAGGGGGCCGTAAACGCTTCTACGGTTTTCAAATTGGAGGAAAAAACTGAAACCGTCGTTTTGTTAAAACCTGTAGCTCTGGCTAGGCTCGTTGCTTCAGGTGTTCTTATCAAAAGACGGCGGTTCCGTTTCAAAAACATAGCAAACCAATCTTTACCAGCCATTTCGTATTTGTTCCAATTCTCTGGATATTTTATCTTCAATGAATTTGCATACAAATATGCCATCCTTCTTACTTCTCTTGTTTTGTATATATCCAACATCTGTTTTGATTGGGTTAGGATTATTACAATTAATATCTTCATCGGTAAATTTTTTACCGTCTTAGAGTAGGATAGGGAATCTGATGGTCTATTGAAGTTTTTCTTATGGAAAACCCTTCTAGTTTAACCTTTTTTGCAGCTTTTTTTTTTAAATTACTAATGTGGTCTTTTGATTAGTTTCCGTTTTAATAAAATAAAGATGTCTGATTGTATCAAGAGGAAGGAATCGGTACTTACAGCAACGACAGTGGTCAATGTGAGAGGAGAAAATTTCCCTATAGTTAAATATAAAGGTCGTTGCGATCGTACCATTGTTAATAACATTGATGTTTTAAAACGTTTGCTGCTACTCAACCAGTCGCTTTCAAAAAGGGCACTACGTATTTCTTGACTCTAGAAAATATCAAAATCGTTGAAAAACGTGACAAAAACAATAAATTTACTGATCGAAATGGAGTGAAATACATTTTTGACTCACCGCTAATGTTATTTCATTTCCAAAATAACAGAAAAGCATAAGTTGTATTAAAACACATGAAAAATATTCCATTTGGGAAAAAAATTCCGGTGAGTCTAGCGGTAACTGTAAAATTATTATTATAAAGCACGCTTCTAAAGAGCTCGCTATTAGATGGTGCTACTTACACTAGAAGCCATGTACAGGCAAGATGCAAAAATTAACAACGACGCCAATGTTTGACATAACGTGACGAAAGTAAACATACCTTCAATCTCCTCCCCTACCCTAAAAATGAAATATTTAAAAAAAAAAGTCCTTCGACACTACGTGCAAACTAACTTTAATAGTATTTTTAAGTGTTCAGTACTATGCGATAATTGCCTGTACATTTCCTCCTCTAAAGCTGGATTTTGTGAGTCGTGAAATATTGTATACGTATTCGGAAGTCCAATGCTTTTTAAACTTCTTTGTCTTAATGTTCGAAAAACATGACATACTATTGACAGTTGACATCGTAAGCAGTTTAATAATGCTACGAATATACCATCGTAACCTGGAATTAAGAATCGTTGACTTTATTTTATAGGTAAGGCTTAGAAAACTTGCACATCGGATGGTTGAATAATGAATGAATTTTGAATAGATATTTCCAAGCAATCAGGGAATTAAAAGAGGAAAATTCGAACAACATAATAGATCATATAAAAAAAACATAATAATTATTTATGTAATTAGGATCATAAAGACGATCATTATAGTACAAGTCCGATATATATATATATATATATATATATTTCATATCCTTATACCTATAGGTGTCGGGTTTACATTTCACTCTGTATATATGAATTTTTTCCATGCTTTTCTATCTTTTATTAATGTTATCGCTTCTTCTCATGATTTGTCTCTCTCTTGTAATATTTTACCCACCATTTTGCTCCATGTCTGTCTTGGCATCCCTCTTCTTTTCTTTATTTGTGCTCTTGCCTCATATACACGTTTTACCTGCCTCCTGTTATTCATTCTATGGATGTGACCCCACCAACTGAGTTGTCGTTGTTGTATGAATTTTTATACTAGTTGTTCCTGCCAGTTCATCTCTTATTTTTGTATTCCCTATTTTGTCCATTCTATTTACTCCTGCCACTCTTCTAAGATACTTCATTTCTGCTCCTTGAATTTTACTTTGTTGTCTGGTTGAGAGAGTCCAAGATTCGCATATAGCTCTATATACTGCATTGTATACTTTTATCTCTGTTTGTTTGTATGTTTCTATTTTATTAATAAAATTTTCGTTCATAGCATAGTACAGTTTAATTGTTTTTACAATTCGTTCATTTTTTTCTTTGTTTCGTCAAACATTACTCCTAGGTATTTAAATTCTTTAACTTGTTCTACTTTGATGTTATCTATTTTGATGTCTGTATTAATGTTCTGATCCCCTATAATTAGTATCTATGTTTTATTTGTATTTATTCTCATCTTCTTCCATAGATTCTTTACAGATGTTTATGTTTTCTTGTAATTCTTTCTCGCTTCCTGCTATTAGTGGATACTACATCATCTGCAAAAACTCCCTCCGCTATTTCTACCCTGTCTAAATGTCTATGTCCAATTAGAATTTTCTTGGTTTTATGTTCGATTTTCTTTATAATGTGTCCAAATGTACATTGAAAAAAGTCATTGACTCAATCCTATGCTAGTTTTAAATCCTTCTGACTTAAGTTGTTTCGTATTATGAAATTTTTGTTGGTCTTGTATATGTCTTGGATAACTTTTATTATTTTACCGTGTATTCCTTTTTCTTTCAACCCTTCCCATACTTTATCTCTAGGTACTGTATCAAATGCCTTCTCAAGATCTATGAAAGCTAGATATGTATTTTTGTCCTCTAGTTGTATTTTCTCTACTATCTGTTTTATCGTGAATATGTGATCTTGTGGACTCCTTCCTGGTCTAAATCCGCTTTGTGATTCTGATAATTGGCTTTCTAGTATTGTTCTAATTCTGTTATCTTTAATTTGCTCATATATTTTCACGATAGTATTGATCAGGGTTACTCCTCCATAATTGTGACATTTTTTTTTGGTCTCCCTTCTTGTATATAATAGGTGTAATTAATGCTATTCCCCATTCTTCTGGGATTTTTTCGCTTTTCCATGCTTTATTTAATATTTCTAATCCTGTAATTCCTAAGTTCTTAACCACTTCGACTGTAATTTTATCATTCCCAGGTGCTTTTCCATTCTTTGGGGCTTTAACTGTATTTTGTAACTCTTCGATTTGTATTACTTCGATTTCTTTATCTTCATCCTGATTTTCGGTTTTTGCTTCTTCAGTGTTGTATTCAGTTGTTTGTGCGGGTTGGTTTAGTAGCTCTTTAAAATATTCTTTCCATCTTTCCATGATTTTTGTTTCATTTGTTAATATTTCTCCGTTTTTGTTTTTTATGTGTGGTTCTTTTGTCTGTTTTTCTGATTTTAAAACGTTATAAAATAATTTCCTGAGCTATCTATTTCAATTTTATTTCCAAAATCTATCCATGAACTATTTTTTGCTTCTATTACTAACGCTTTAACTTTTTTTCTTTGCCTTTTGTATACTTCATATCATTCTGGCGTATTATTTTTCAAGTATTTTTTCCATTCATTTTTCTTCTTTTCAACTTCTTTTATACTATTATTCCACCACGCTGTTTGTTTTCTCTTATTATTAGTCTTGTGGATTCCACATACTCCAATTGCTGCGGTGATTATTATATCTTTGAATATGTTCCAGCCTTTTTCTGTATTAAGTTGTTCAATGTCTTTGTGTTTTTTTTTGAAATATTTCTTCTGTTATTTGTTGGTATCTGATAGCTGTATCTGTATTTCTTAATTTATATGTTTTTATTGATATATGACTTTCTTTCATTGTTATTTTTTCAGATTTTGGACTGTCCCGTTTTATTTTTGCCTCCAATAGGTAGTGATCGAAGTAAAGTTCAGCTCCTCTCTTTACTCTTACATCCAATATATGCTTCATTTCTTCTTTTTGTACAAATATCCTCTGTTTGGTTGTACTCTGGTGTAATTGTGAATATCTTTATGTTGGTAGAAGGTATTACTGATTATTAAATTTTGAAGTTGACAGAATTCCAATAGTCTTTTCCCGTTATTATTTCGTGTTTCTTCTCCGTTATTTCCTATTGTAGTTTTATAATCGTTATCTTGTTTACCCACCTTACTGTTAAAATCTTCTGCAATATATATATGGTTCCTTTGGCTTCTTCTGCAGTTCTTGTTAGTTCTTCCCAGAAATCTTCTTTTTCCTCTACTTTTGTGCTTCCATCCGGTCCATAGACTGATATAATTGTTCTGATTTTTTCCTTTTTATCCCGCAACTCAACTAATAGGACAGCTCTCCATGATATAATTTTGACCGACAATTCTCTATGTATTATGCAACCTACTCCTGCTGCAGCTCTTTCGTTTATGGGTACTCCACTATATATTAAGTTAAGTTCTAAGTATATTTTTCCATGTCTTTTCTTTTTTGTTTCGCTTATTGTTAGAATTTCTAGCTTTGTGTTTTCAAATTCCTGTATTAATTCGATTTCGTTTCCTTGTAAGCTTCTAACATTCCATGTCCCTAATTTCCATATGTTCGTCTCATTTTTTTTTCCGCTTGTTTTTGTTGTGTCACCCTTTATTCTTTCGTTTGTTGTCTTTAATATTATCTTATCATGACCTTGTTCATAGCCTTCATTGCTATCGCTGTTATTTTTCTTATTTTTCTTATTTGGTTTTCTGAACGGTCTTCTTCTGGTGATCTATTACTAGCTGTAAGCCATATTGACTTTGCTGGGAGTTTACTGGTTGATAGTCGTGGACGCCTTATCCAAATAGGCTGATGTAAAACCCCTTAAAGTGGTCACATACACTTTGCGAAGCGATGGACACGATATTTTGTAATCTTGGACTTACACGAATTATTTTATCCGACAATGGTAACGAATTTACCTCACACAACTTCAAAGATTACTGTAAGAAGAAGGGGATCCAGCACGTAACATCGACACCATACCATCCAGAAACGAATGGATTCGCGGAGCGTTTTGTGAGAACTTTTAAGAGTAGAATGAAGGCTAGCCAATCAACCTCGTCGACACAAATGCAAAACCTCCGAAATTTCCTTATCCATGATCGTAATACACCCCATAGTACCACTGGTGAATGTCCAAACGAGATGATGTTCGGAAGAAGACTTCGCACATTAATGGACAACGTTAAATCAAACGTCAGAGATTCCTTAGCGTTTCAAAATGTTAAGCAACAGATGGAAGAAGAGAAGCGCACGTTTAGTGATGGGGAAGACGTCTATGTACGTACAAATCTAGACAAGGAATGGTCACCTGCAAAGATTACTCTACGCACCAATAAATATTCGTAGAAAATTATTATGGATGATGCATGGGGGTGGAAAGAAGTAGACATGCAGATAACATAAGGCAACGCAATGACAGTCCCCCTTTAATTACTAATCAGCCTCTTGAGTTACAGGTGCCAAAAGTTTTGCAAACATCTATTCCTTGCAGTATGGTGGAAACGAAAAGGATGACTGCTCCAGTTAAAGCCGATATACCAATACCAGAGATAGTATCATCTACCGGTTCCCCGACCCGAGAGGTAGCATCACCTGCCGATGTCTTGACCCGAGAGATAGCATTGTCTACAGTTTCTTGTGGAGAGCAAATCCTTGAAACGCAGAAGACACAAACCGTTATTCCAGTAGCTCCAGCAGAACAACGCCGGAGCACCAGGAAGCGCCGAAAACCGAAACGATTTTTAGAATAAAATATATATTGTACTTTTGTTAAACGGGAGGAGTGTAATGCTGGTAACATTGTTAAAGTCATGTCATATATATTA